>SNQJ01S0196539.1:17402-30377 GCA_010110895.2 Picea sitchensis
CTTGTTCATTTAATTAAATTCGAAAACCTCCCCCGTACACATGTCGCTCCATCCCCTAGTTGCACCAGAAAATCAATTTTGTTAATTAATTAAATATTCCTATTTCCCTCACCCACCAAGAGCATTCCTAAAAGCTCTCCTTAGTGTCTCAATATTCCCTTACAATTCTTAAATGACTTACGCCTTACTTAATTCCTAATTGAGTTCATAATTAGAAAGTTCCAAAGCAAAGATTCCTTACTAAATTAGACATTCATCATTTTCTTTACGTTTCCCCTTTTCTTTAAGTTTCCCTGTTTCTTTAAGTTTCCTATTTCTTTTAAGTTTCCCATTTCTTTTAAGTTGCCCATTTCTTTTAAGTTTCCCCTTTTTTCCCCTTTTAACTAAAAAAATCAATTTAGCAAGTGTAGATAAAGCAACTATTTACCCTCTTTTTTAATTAAAAATTAATTTAGCAAGTGTATATAAAAACAACCATTTACCCTCTTTTCTTTTTAACTAAAAATTAAATTAGCAAATGTAGATAAAAACAACCATTAACCTTTTTAAAAAATTTAATCCTCCATTAYAATTTTGACTTTAATAAATAAGTTTGAATTTCTTACCCCCCTTCTTGTTACATGTTTATTTATTATTTTATTTTTTTTGACCACATGTTCTACTTAGTCCTAGGTTTTAATTTCACTAGGTTGGGAGATAGTTCTTAAGGGAAAAATTAGTCATTAAATTTACTTATCACATCTTTCATTTTAAGGCCAACTAGGTTTATTCACTTACCAATTAAAATCACAACGTTCCCTTCAGGACGCACTACGTTCTCCAAGGGTGCCACTCGCCTCTTTTTGTTTTCCTTACATGACGTGCCCTTCAAGACGCACTACATGCTCCAAGGGTGCCACTCACCTCTTGACTGAATTTGGTAGACGTCAAACCCCTGGAGTCAATACTCCACCAGGTGATCTTGTGGGAGACTAAGGGCCTCTAAGGAATAAGGCCCCGGCCTTATTGCGCACCCCTTAGAATCATCGTGAGCGACTGTCATAGTCTGCCCTCACAACATCCTGGGTCTTCTCAAACTAGGTAATCGTTAACCTACAGTTCAAGCCATGACGGGAGTGCTAGTAGGTTGTGGCAGGGATGTTGCCACACCTCTCCCTCAATGTCTTTGGTTGTCCTGCGTGACCCCTCTACTCCAAATGTGAGTCTGGTCGGCAAGATATCGTCAGCATCCATCCATCGACAAATCATGTTATAAATAACAATAAATCATCATAACATCTAATCATATGCACATATGTCACATCAACAACATTTAAAACCCCAAACAACCCACTCTGTGACTCGATCTAGAGTCCAAGGGGTTTCATTGATGCCTCTGCATCCTCAATGTCCAAATTCATGCACACTCAGGATAACCCAGTCAATAGCACTTGTCTATGTAAATACAACTAAATAACATATCATCAAAACCATAATATCCCATAATCATAATCAAAATGACCAATAGTATAATAACCCGGATCACTTGCATGCAAGTGTCCTCAAAGAATAAGTTCCCTCAGTGCACGCAAGAGTAGAATGTTACATTTATTGAGTGATTTGAAGATTTCATGCCTGCAATAAGTGACAATACGTGTTTTATGCTAAATCTACTTACCTAGTTATAACATTTTACTTTATAGGATCTAGTCATGTGCCATAAATTTCAATGAGGGAAAGTGAGTAGTTCTACGCTAAACTTACTTTGTGATGCCAAAATTTGTTTGTGTTTAACCTTCACGGGTGTTAACAAAATTAGACAAGGATTAGTAAGAAACTTAGTGGCATGATTGTTCTTTGAAATTAACACTACAAGGAAAAGACCCTCTAGCGGAGGTTTTTGTGAATGCCCCTATAAAAATATCCCAAAAATCCATTTATAGCGGATGATACTAGTGGAGGTGAGTGGGCAGAGGTTTTAGCGGATGTTTTTACACCAGTGCTTTTATAAGTACCTAATGCACAAATGCATTTTCTACAACAGGCGCATCGGTGGCCTCAAAACTAGTGCATCGTAGCAGGGTTATTTCAAATAAAGAACAATATTATCCGGTGAGCTATAGCAATAAGGACACACTGGGAAATAATGACACACCATAATAGCATTCTTTTAAAAATATATGATGGACAATGTAACACTAGAAGCACCGGTGCGCTATTAGTAGAGTGCACTGTCATATGGTTAAATAAAAAACATTTACGCAGCAATGTAGGATTGTGTCAAAAAATTTATACTGGTGCAATCCATTGTATCATGAGCATCGGTGCGCACCAGTGCTCCAATATAGAGCACTGTGTTAGGGTTAATTTTTAAATTTAGGCAGTGTTCTCTGTAAACCCTAGCACACTGGGGCACCTATTATTATACCACACCATGTCATGCTTAAACAATAATTTTCGCACTATTGCAGTTTTTCAAAAATGTACGGCGGTGCGCTATGGAGTATTATACGCACCAGTGCGCACCCAAAAAATTGTACACCCTGCTAGCACTGGTTTTTTTAAATTATACCTGGTATGCTCATTAAACATGTATCACCCAATGTGGTTGTCCATCGGGTGCACCATAACAAAGTTTTATTAAAAAAAAAATACGGATGATAAAAATCATTTTTACCACTTTTAGTGTTGTAGAGCTCAAAAGCGTCAGTGCAACCTTTGTCTATCTGAAGCTCCCTTCCATTGGTTCTTTCCTTGGGTGCGTTCCTTTCATCTATTGCTTGATGTGTGAATTTTGAATTTTTCCAAACTATGGGAAAAATTGGTTTTTTTTAGTACGTTGCAACCATGCCTCCTTGATGAAAAAATGTCTAGTTAATGTCATTGTTTCTTCATAACTTAAGTTTTCACCGGATTAAAATTTAAAATTGAGAGAAATTTTAAGAGTAAAAAATAAAAATAAAAAAAAATTGTGTGGTTCATTCAAGGCTCTTGGCTCCCACCGCATACAATGCGACCTATAAATTTACAGGGTGCATTGCATACCTTGTTACATTTCTCGGCGATGCGTTGGTAAACATAAATGCATCGATGTGTCCATTTAACGAAGCACCGAAGAAAATCATATAATTGGTGTGGAGGTGTGACAAAGTATAGATAACGCATTGGGACATTAAAGTACATAGCGCACCTCCCTTATCAGATATATTTTTAAGCAGTGCATTGGTAAACGTGCACACCAGGGCATTCATGTTTACCAAACACACAACCGAGAAATGTAACATTATGTTGCGATGCAACGAGTAAGTTTTTTGGTGGCACCATGCGTGGTGCGATAGGATCGACCGAAACGCACCGTAACAAGTTCCATACTCGAAAAAAAATTAAAGTTTATGTAATGGTGTGACTATGCTAGTTACACACACCAATGCGTTTAGTGTATGTATACACACCACGTTTTTTGCTAATTTTAAATAATTGTTTAACTACTTTAATATTTTAATTTGTTTTTTGGTTTAAGTGGTGCGTATGATAAAAGTGATGCACCAAGGCGTCTGTGTTGTAGTGTAGTGCCCTGGTGTGATACCATTTTACAATGCACCGCATAACACAATAGAACATATTTTGTTCAGTGCATTGGTTTAAATTGACGCACTAGTCACGATGCTCCCAATATTTATGGGTGCACCGTCGATGGTGCGTGAATGTTTTTTTGGTGCACTGTTAATGAAATTATCTTATTTTTTGAAGGAATTTATTTTCTGTATTTATAGATAAATTTACCATTTAGTAGATTTTTTTTATGTTTTATGTATGAGTGAGGGTAATGTAATTCATATTTTAATCATGCAGAGATGTGAGCAGAGAGAGAAACAACAACAGCATGAGCAGAGGGTGGACCTGTACAATGTTGTACAAGAATGGGAGGTGAGGGATAGGGAGAGGGATTTGTACCCTCACCATATTAATCCAACGACTCATTCTCTCTTGAGGGATGTAGGCCTCCTTAAGTACTATGAGGAGACCACATCCCTTAAGGGACACTTCGGGTTGTTGGCGAATCTCATCTATCGATGGGATGTCCATCGACTAGATTTCTGTGTGGGGCTGGATTAGTGGTACCATCCCACTGAGGAGGATATTTACTTTATCATTGGGCTATCCAGGAGAGGGGAGTATTTTCCCCAGTTCCCAGATGTCCCAGTAGGTGTTTTCGCTGAGAGTCAACTCATGTACTGATGCAGGAGCATCGCTGGAAATCACCCAGAGCAAGACCTATTAATGTCTGGGAATATGTATGGGAGCTCAACGCTGGCATTTACAATAGATATTTTGAAGTCGCCTTAACTCAATGCCATAATTAATATTTTGAGGCATGCTTGAACTCAACACTGGAAAAATCCTATGAGACATGCTTGAATGATTACAAGCGAAGTGGGAGTTTCCACTCCAGCTCTGGAATGCGACTGGTCTAGATAGTCGTTAGGTTAATTTATAGAGTAGACAAGTAGCCAGGGGGAACCCTAAGAGTGTTTGAGATAAATAGAGGTTTTGTACACCCAAATGAGGCTAGCTGCAAGTCAGTAGGAAATTTCAGTTGTTGTTTCTGATTTCAATTGTAACCATTTTTACTTTGGAATATAACAAAGGAAAATTGATCCAATGCATGGTGTGAACATTGTTTGCAATTCCTTGTTATTGTGTCTTCATGAATGAATGAATGAATCTCATTATGAGTAGATGGAACTGTGAATGTTAGATAGCTTCAATTGTTTCTCTTCTGTTGAAGTACTGAAAGGTGTGCACACAGAACGGAAGCAGTGTGTCGACAGAATATGTTTCAGTTCCGAAGCTCAGAAGAGATAACATGAAACTTTTCCTTTGCAAGGAGTGCAAAGAGACTAGTGCAAGGTGTGCCCAGTCGTCCACAAGAATCCAAAATCTTGCGTAGAGATCTAGTGCAAGGAGTGCACAAGTCCATGATTCGACTAAGGGTGGAAGGGGCTTTGTAAGGAGTGCAAAGAGACTGCTGCAAGGTGTGCACAGTCATCCACAAAAATTCAAATCTACATAAGATTATGTCACAAAGTGCAAACAGAGTTAACGGAGAACGTCGGGAGGGCGAGAGGAGATTCTCTTGGAGAAATATTCAAACCTAAGTTGTCGAAAATCCTTGAAACGCAAGGAGTGCACGAGATTTCAAAGTCTACATAAAGACCAATCTCAGGAGGAATAACACTTTTTTGTAAGTGTTAACGAAGTCTAAGACTTGGACTCATAGGAAGAGCGGGGGTTTGAACCTTCAAACACTTAGAAATTTTCTAAGACAGAAATATCAGAAGTTTGGGAGGAGGAGTAACAGAGGTCATTGGATCGCAGCGTGAGAGATCAGTAGTCGTCTGATCTTGCCAAGGTGCACGAGTTTTAACACTTCACACCCATGGAATCCCATCAAGGTTTGAAATCTAAGATTCTCGAAGTCCAGATTCCTGGATTTCCGAAGTGAAATATCAATCGTTCGATCATCCAAACAGACCAGAGTCGTTAGATCAAGAGGGAGACACTTATCCAGAAGTCGTGAGCTCTGGGTGAAATCACCCTAGGAGCAGAGCGAAGGAGTCACATTGATATTTGAGACCCTTGAAGCCCGAAGTGTCAGAGGAGATCTGGGTCATCAAATCCATAATAGGACACGTGGTGCGAGATCGTGAATTTCGGGTGAAGTCATTCCAAAAGAACAAGGAGGACGAAAGCTTGAGATTGTTGAAGCTTGGAGAGATGAAGAGCCGTAAGCCATCGATTTTTCATAGGACACCTGTCAGTAGATCGTGCACTCCAGGAAAAATTGTCATGGGGTTTTCAGTTTGAAAACTGAGATCGTCGAATCCCAAAGACCCAAAGTCCTAGAATAAGATCAGAACCGTCCATCGTCAAGGAGGGTACGTGGCGAGAGACCAACATTTTGCTAACTCATTTCTCACGGGAGTCAAAGGTTGAGTCGTAAGGACTCGTGAAACGTGAAATCACAACTTGATCTGAGTCATTGGATCAAGGAAGGATCTAGACCGTCAAATATGAAAGATCGACATTTCAACATTTCGGGGATCAAGAGAGCATAGGTAGAAAGTATTTCGAATTCAAGATACGCGAAATCCTAACGCGATCTGAACCGTCAGATCGTGGGGAAAGTAGGACCGTCGGATTGAGAGATCCGAAATGTTGACATTTTGGGAGTCGGGGAACAGAGGTGATTTGCAGCGGGAATTCCTGATACGTGAAATCCCGACGCGCTTGGAGGTTTGGCCCCAGGCCATAGTAAGGGGTCATTTGGAAAGAGGATAAGGGCGGAGCTAGCAAGTGCTAGACCCTTTTTGGTGTTTTAGAGATCAGAAGGGTCAGCGTGACTCACATACAAATACCAGACTTGTGAAATCACGACACACCTTTGTTTAGTCTCATGGTCACGAGCCATGGTCGAGTGAGAGAAAGGATCTTAGAAGAGAAGAGTTAGCACCCGTTTTCCGTGGAGGTTTGAACAACGCTCAGGAGAGTAACCATGGGACTCATTAAACCTGCGCATTTGGGGAAAGGACCTATGTAAGTGGATTTGGGGTCTAGCAGAGACCTAGAGTGTCAATTAGACTCAGTTCTTGATCGATCCTAGACTGGGAGGTCGCACATCCCTTAAGAGAGAAGGGGGGTCTTCACCAAGTGGTATCAGAGCCATAATTTTTTCTTCCAGACTGTAGGCAAAAGAGAAGAGACAAAAGGAACTCAGAGTTGTACTATGTGTGTGTGACAAACAGTCAACACAATGCCGCCAAGGAGACGAGTGGAACCACCTTTAGCCAATCGAGCTATAGAAAGGGATATGTGAGAACTTCGTGAAAGATTAGAGGCGATGGAGGCAGCGCAGAGATGAGCACCTGACACTGAAGACATCATTGATGGAGAGAGAGAAGAAGCCATGGGCAAGAATGTCATTGAAGAAGTTGCAAGAGAGGATGTTGTCGAAGAGCGCTTGCTAAAAGCAGTTGCCAGATTGGGGGGTAGAGCCAAGATATAGTTCCCAATGTATGAAGGCAATTTAGATGCAGAAGAGATGTTGCATTGGATAAGATCCATGGATAAACACTTCGACTATGAAGAGATCGATGAAAAGAAAAGGGTGAAACAGGTTGTCACCAAGATAAAATGGCATTCAACATTGTGGTGGGATGAACTGCAGGCTAAGAGGAGAAGCAAGGGTAAACAAAAGATAAAGAATTGGGACAGAAGGTAGCCAAGTTGAAGGATAAGTTCATGCCCAAATATTATCAAATCAATCTATTCAGGAAGATGCAGAACTTGAGACATAAGGGGATGACATTTAAGGAGTACACAACTTAGGAGTTCTATAGGATAAAAATCAAAACTAGACAAAGGGAGAGAGATGAAGAAAAAGTTTCCAGATACATAAATGGTCTGAGATATGAAATCCAGGATGAGCTCAGCATGATGTCAGTAAGGACAGTGGAGGATGCTTATCAGTTTGCACTGAAAGTAGAGGAGAAGTTGGCTAGAAAACAAAGCCAGTGAGGGAGAGGTAAAAGCCTATCCCAAAACAAAAGTAAGGGAGTTACCCATGACAGAGAAAATAAGCCTAAGGACAAGGCTGAGAAACCACACAATCACTCGGAAAGAGGAGGAAGTTCCCGAGAAAGACAAGGTGGTGGAAGAAATTATTCTAGAGGAAGAGGAAGAAGAGGATGAGGAGATGTAAGATGTTATGCCTATGGAAAGACATGACATATGTCTGGGAATGTCCTGAAAAGAAGAAAGAAGGAGGAAGTGAAGCTCACATTTCAGAAGCATAGAGAGGAAATGTTGAAGAAAAAGGAGCAGAGGATGGGAGATACCTGATGTTGAGGAAAGTTCTCTTAAAACCAGAGGTAGAAGTTGAGAATCCGATGCAGAGGAATAATCTCTCAGAACATCTTGCAAGACTAAGGACAGAGTATGCAAGGTCATAAGCGATAGTGGGAACACTGATAATCTAGTATCCATGGAGATGGTGGAGAAATTGGAGTTGGAGACAACTGCACATCCGAAGCCATACAAAGTATCATGGTTGCAGAAAGGACACTAGGTAATGGTCACTAAACAATGCTTGGTTAATTTTAATATAGGAGGATATCGAGATGAAATTCTATGTGATGTAATTCCCATGGATGTATGCCATATTTTGTTGGGAAGACCATGGAAGTTTGATAGGAATGTCATTCATGATGGGAGGAAGAATACATACACCTTAGAGAAGAATGGTAGAATGCACATGTTGCTGCCAATAGAGAAGAAGAAAGTGAAAGAGGAAGCCAGCACAAGCATACTTCTCATGAGTGGGAAGGAACTCCTGAAAGAAGTCAAGGAAGAATAGGAAATGAAGTTCATTGTGGTGAGGAAACCCAGAGTTATCCTTACAAGTACATCGATGGATGATTTGCCTGAAGAAGTTCAAGAATTGTTGGATAATTTTGCTGACATAGTGGTGGATGAGCTGCCTAATTCATTGTCGCCCGTTAGAAGTATCAGCCACCATATTGACTTGATACCAAGAGAAAGTCTTCCAAACAAGGAAACATACAGATTAACACCTCGGAAGAATGAGGAGGTGAAGACCTTGGGGTTTGAACACCCTAAGGATATGTATTGTGTTGATACAGATTTCAAGGAAGCATATGAATCATGTGCGAACCCTGTGCTAAGAGACAAAAGCCAATGGACAGAGTACATGATTCAAGAGGGAATGTTGTTCAAGGGAAATCAATTTTTCATACCAAGATGTTCAATGAGGGATAACCTTTTCAAAGAAAAGCAAAGTGGAGGATTGGTTGGACATTTCGGCCATGATAAAACATTTGCACAGTTGAGCAGTTCATACGATTGGCTAGGTATGAGAACATAAGTGATAAAGTTTATGAACAGATGTAGAATCTGCCAACATGAAAAAGGGAAGAGATAGAACACTAGATTCTATCAACCATTGTCAATACCAGAGAGGCCTTGGGATGAAATAAGCATGGATTTTGTGTTGGGACTTCCAAGAACACAAAGCGGATTTGATTCCATATTTGTGGTAGTGGATATATTTTCAAAGATGGCACATTTCATCCCATGCCAGAAGACCAGTGATGCAACGCATATTGCAAATTTGTTTTTCAAGGAAGTTGTAAGACTTCACAGCCTACCCAGAAGCATTGTCTCAGACAGAGACACAAAATTTATTGGTCACTTTTGGAGAAGACTCTGAAAGAAGTTGGGGACATATTTGTCCTTCAGCTCAGCTTATCACCCTCAGATAGATGGATAGACTAAGGTAGTAAATAGAAGTTTTGGAAACTTGTTGAGGATTTTGGCCACTGAACATCAGAATTAGTGGGATCAAATTCTGCCACAGGCAGAATTTTCATACAATGAATCACCAAACATGAGCTCTGGAAAGATCCCATTCCAAATATTGTATGGAATTCAACCTAGGGGAGTATCTGAGTTGAGAGATTTAGAACAGAGTGAGATCAGGAGTGTGGGAGAAGAAGATTTTGATTTATAAATGCAGAAGTTCCATAGCTAGATCAGAGGATAGTTGCAAAACTATAACTAGGAGTATAAGCACAGAGTTGATCAACATCATAGAGAACTTTAGTTTGAAGTAGGAGATCAAGTTATGGCACATCTCAGGAAAGGAAGGTTACCTAGGGAAACATATAACAAGCTAAAGTTGTAGCAGATAGGACCATGTAAGGTCTTAAGGAAGTTTGATACAAACACCTATGAGATTGAGTTGCCAAATGATGTGGGCATATCACCCATATTCAATGTTTCAGACCTGTATCCTTATAGAAAGGATGACACAGAGGGATCAGAAGATCAAGTGAAGATTCAGTGGGAGAAACAAATGCCTGTAGTAGAAAAGCCACAGATGGAGAAGATCGTTGATCAGAGGATCGACAAAAAGACTAGGAGGAATACCTATTTTGAGTATCTGTTCAAATGGAAGGGATACCCAATATAATATGCCAGCTGGGAAAATGAAGCAGCTATCCAGAAGCATGGAAAGTTAGTGCAGGAATCATGGACGGGAGTCCATGAATATTTGTCAAGGGGAGTATGATGCAGGAGCATCACTGGCAATCGCCCGGAACAAGACCTATCAACATCTGGGAATCTGTACGGTATCTCAATGCTGGTAGTTACAACAGATATTTTTAAGCCACCTTAACTCAATGCCGAAATTAATATTTTGAGGCATGCTTGAACTCAGCGCAAGAAAAGTCCTGTGAGACATGCTTGAACGATTACGAGTGAAGTGGGAGTTTCCACTCCGGATCTGGAATGCGACTAGTCTAGATAGTCGTTAGGTTAAGTTATAGTGTAGAAAAGTAGCCAAGGGGAACCCTAAGAGCCTCTGAGATAAATAGAGGTTTTGTACGCCCAAATGAGGCTAGCTACAAGTTAGTAGGAAATTTCAGTTGTAGCCATTTTTACTTTGGAATATAATAGAGGAAAATTGATCCAATGCATGGTGTGAACAATGTTTGCAATTCCTTGTTATTGTGTCTTCATGAATGAATGAATGAATCTCATTATGAGTAGATGGAACTGTGAATGTTAGATAGTTTCAATTGTTTCTCTTTTGTTGAAGTAGTGCAAGGTGTGCATATAGAACACAAGGATTTTTTCGACAGAATTTGTTTTGGTTCCGAAGCTTAGAAGAGATAACATGAAACTTTTCCTTTTCAAGGAGTGCAAAGAGACTGGTGCAAGGCCTGCCCAGTCGTCCACAATAATCCAAACACTTGCATAGAGATCTAGTGCAAGGTGTGCGCGGGATTTCAAAGTCTCCATAAAGACCAAGCTCTAGAGGAATAACATGTTTTCGTAAGTGTTAACAAAGTCCAAGACTTGGACTCATAGGAGGAGTGAGGGTTTGAACCTTCAAACACTTAGAAATTTTATAAGACAGAAAGATTGAAAGTTCAGGAGGAGGAGTAACAGAGGTCGTTTGATCACAATGTGGGATATCAACAATCGTTCGATATTGCCAAGGTGCGTGAGTTTTAACACTTTGCACCCACGGAATCCCATCAAGGTTTGAAATTTGAGATTCCTGGATTTCCGAAGTGAAATCTCAACCATTCAATCATCTGAACGGACCAAAGCTATTAGATCAAGTGAGAGACACATGTCAAGAAGCCATGAGCTCTGAGTGAAAGCAACCTGGGAGCAGAGTGAAGGAGTCACGTTGATATTTGAGACTCCCAAAGCCTAAACTGTCGGAGGAGATCTGGGCCATCAGATCTAGAATAGGACGCGTGGCGCGAGATTGTGAATTTCGGGTGAAGTCATTCTAGAAGAATGCAGAGGATGAAAGATTTATATTGTCGAAGCTTGGAGAGACAAATAGCCATGAGCTGTCGATCTATTGAAGGACACCTATCAGCATATAATGCACTCCGGGAAAAATCAATGTGGGGTTTTCAGTTTGAAAACTGAGATCGTCGAAGAGCAGAGACCCGAAGTCCCGGAATAAGATCAGGACCGTCCATCGTCAAGGAGGGTACGTGGTGAGATACTAGCGTTTCACTGACTCGTGGCTCTGGAGATTCAAAGGTTGAGGCGTAAGGACTCGCAAAATGTGAAATCGTGACTTTATCTGAGTCGTTGGATTAAGGAAGGATCTGGACTATCATATTTGAAAGATCGGCATTTCGACATTTCGGAGATCGGGAGAAGAGAGGTAGAAAGTCTTTCGACTTCATGATACATGAAATATCGACATGATCTAAACCGTCAAATCATGGGTAAAGAAGGACTGTCGGATTGAGAGCTCCAAAATATTGGCATTTCAGGAGTCGGGGAACAAAGGTGATTCGCAGTGAGAATTCCAGATACGCAAAATCATGATGCGCTTGGAGGTTTAGCCCCAGTCCATAACAAGGAGTCATTTGGAAAGAGGATAAGGGAGGAGCTAGCGAGCTCTAGACCCTTGTTGGGGTTTCAGAGATCGAAAGGGTCGAGGTGACTCACATACAAATACCCGACTCATGAAATCACAACATTCCTTTGTTTAGGCTCTTGGTCATGACCTATGGTCATGTGAGAGAAATGAGCTTAGCAAAGAAGATTTAGCACCTATTTGCGTTGAGGTTCGAACAACGCTCAGGAGAGTAACCGTGGGACTCATTCAACCTGTGCATCTGGGGAAAGGACCTGTGTAAGTGGGTTTGAGTTCTAGCAAAAACCCAAAGAGTCAATCAGACTCAGTTCTTGGTTGATCCTAGACTGGGAGGTTGCACAACCCTTAGGAGAGAAGGGGGGTCTGCACCATGTACTCTCAACAATATATTGGGGTTGAGGTACTATCCCCAGTTGATTTTTAAGTGTCTGGTGGACAACTGAAAATCGCCTCTTTCGGTGTAGAGGATCTTAGGTGCCTCTCACTCTTAGTGACTACCATAGCCCATTTTACAAGTGATGGGAAACACATTAGCTACCCTCTTTTTTATTATGTTGATTCGTTGGTAGAGAGGCCATGGTGTATCATATGGTCTAGAATGTTTTTACAACAGTTTTGTATAGCGATCAAAAAATGTCGGGCTATGATACGTGGGAGGTCGAACTTCCCATTTGCCTCCCATATATTTTTCTTATTTTTTCAAAGGTTTCCAAAGACAAGGCCAAATTTGTTTTGTCAGCCTCCTATGTCGAGGACTCATGCACAGATGGGTATGTGGGGGGAGATGATTCCCAGGAGGGATCAGGCAAAGTTTTTATCCAAGATTGCGCCAGACACACTAGGGCTACTAGGCAATGTGACGGATCACATGTTCGTCATGGTGTTGTATCCTTACATGGGTTTGGATTGGCGAGGATGTCCAAACATCCTCTTCACAATAAATGAGCCACCAGATGATAGAGGTAATGTTAGTGTTTTATTTAAATTAATATAGTTTCATT
>SNQJ01S0196540.1:0-17392 GCA_010110895.2 Picea sitchensis
ATGCTTCTTTTAAAAAAAATTTTTTACAAGGCACTCAATGATGATGACAATCATGTGGGGAAATAAACGTTGACACATTTAGCATCAGTCACATATATGAGAAACACAGAGATAGATATTTCCCAAGGAAACCCATACAGGGTAAAAACCTCTTTTTATTTATATGATAAGTATTATCTACATTCTTTACATTATCATACATATGAGCACCAACTCATTGTGAGGCTACAACCTCTGTTTTTGCAAGCTGCAACTTGCTGAGAGCACCAACTCTTTGTTTTCTCTAGCACCCACTAGAAGGGAGCACCAACCCCCTAGTTTCTCTAGCATCAACTAGAAGGAAGAACCAACTCCCTGGTTTCTCTAGAACCAACTAGAAGGAAGCACCAATTCCCTATGTTCAAGCACCCACTTGAACCTTTGAGGACACCAGTCCTCCCTAGAACCTCCCAACCACCCTGAATTATTAATTCTTCGTTACTAAAACTTATTACAACGATACAAAATTATTCAATGGCTTACCAACCTTGTTGTTGTTCTGTTACACTGCTCTGCCCTGTCTGCATCAGTGTCTTCTGGACACCCCTAGAACTTTCTGTTCTTCTGCTTGTTATGCTCTATGCGCCATATCCCTTCAATGCACCATTCCTCGACTGTGCATTTATGCTCCTACGTTCTGCCTCCTTGTACACACCTGAATTCTCCTACACAGCGACAACAACTTATCTCTTCTTTGTTTCGCATTCTTATAGTCTCTGTTGTCTTTGTGCATACAATATTCACAATGCCTCTACATCCTCAGTCCGCGCCAAATTCCTCCACAACTTGAGTGCTCTGTCTAATCATCATCGTGACTTTTCAGCTTCTCTGGTCGTTTACCACTCGTTCAACATCACTGTATGTTATACTGATATTCCTCGGCCTCTCTGGCAGTTTGAGACTCTTCGTCTTCTCTGTGACAGTCGAGCTCATCTTATCTGTTCCAGTTACAGGCCTCAATGCTCATCCATATGTCAATCCCCCTAATAATCATCTTGCTTCACTGGACGAATCTTAGAGACTCTTCATCTCCTCTGGAAATTCACACAGAGGTCTCTTCGTATTCTCTGGCAGAGACCATCAATGGTTTCTAGCAGTTACACTGCGAGGTGCAAAATTAGCCTTGTGATCTTGTTCAAGTTCACTTGCACTGTTGGATTGAATTCATAGAAACTTGCGTTTACTTCACCATTTCGCACTTCGGCATTTCAGGATCCCCGTGGTAATGATTTCATTACGCTCCATGTCTCGATCCCCAAAACTCCAAAATGGAGCTTATCTGAACTAGCTCCTTCCTTCATCTTCTGTCGATGTGACCAATGGCTGCAACCACAGATTGAGCCAAAACATGTTTCGTATTTCGACATTTCGGGATTTCGGCACTACCATGGTAGAGTATCTTGACGCTCCATGTCCCGATATCGGAAGCTCCGAAATGGATTCGGATCAATGGTCCACACTCTAAGTGATTCGACGATCCTAATGTCTTCATGATTTCACATATCGCGATTTCAGGGTTCGTGACTTCGGGACTCCTATGGTAGGAGTTCTTTGACATCTCCATCTCCCGATTTCTGAAACTCCGAAGTGATGTAAACCTGCTGACGTCACATGTGGATTGACACATGTCGAATAACTGCCACGTGTCACTCTAATTCGTGACTTACATGTGCCTGAAATGTTGAATCAACTTGACACTTGTCATTGCCTGGTTGTGCCACCTGTTCTTAGCTGACGTGGTTTGTTGACGTGTCTTGTTTCAGGATTTCACATTTCGGCACTTCATGACTCCTAATGTTGAGAGTCTCTGACTTCTCCATCTCCCAATTTCTGAAACTCCGAAATGGACTGGGATCAACGGTCCAGATCAAACCTTGATCTGAAGGCTCAGATTAAGTCACGATTTTGCATATCGCAATTTCGGGATTCTTGTGGTTAATATTCTTTGACATCTCCAACTCTTGATTCGCGAAACTCCGAAATGGACTGTGATCAATGATCCAGATCAAACCTTGATCTGGAGACTCAGATTATTTCATGATTTCGCATATCGCGATTTTGAGAGGTTAGGGAACCCCTCTCCTTTGACTCTCCAGTCAGCGAAATGACGATCTTTCCCCATGTGTCCTACCTGAAGATGGATGGTCCTCCTTCTTTCAGGATTTTGTGTGCCCACTACTCCTTTCACTTTAAAGAATGTGCAGGTTCTCCTTGATCCAACAATCACGGTTGCTTCTCTTCCCCGATTATCACTGTGTTGCTGATCATCGCTGTTGTACTCAAGCCATCATCGTTGTTGTACTTTCCATCAATGACAATCATACGCCGCCTGTAAAACATGCCAACATGTACAATGTTGGGGATATGAGGGAAATCACTTATTTAGGGACTTCCCTCACAAAGGAGAAAGAATGAATAATGTCCACAACATTCATGAGGCTAAAATAGTGGAATATATGGGAGGAAAAATGCCAAGGATATATGCATCCCTGGACAACAAACAAGCATAATATCAACCCCCCATGATCGAAGTGGAAGGTAAGAATGATAATTAGCCCATAACAATTTTGATTGATTTTGAAGCTAGCAATAGTTACATAAATGCTAACATTGTTGAAATATTTCACTTACAAATAACTAAGAATAAGAAATATTGGTTAGTTCAGTTAACCACGAGGACTAAGAGAAATATCAATGAGTTGGTTAAATATTATTTGATAGACATGAATGGACTCATCACAAAGGTAGATGTAAACATCATACTATTGGGTTCATATGACTATCTAATTGGCATGGATTATTTGGAAAAACTTGATGTTTTCCTAGACTGTTACAATGACACAATCACATGTCTTGATGAGAACGAGAAGCAAGGCAAGGTTTAAGGCAAGGTTCAAGGCATTCCAAGATCTGTAGTTGTTAGAGATATTTCAACTATGCAGTTGAAAAACAGTTTCAGGAAGGGATGTCATTTTTTTGCACCCCATATGGAAGAGGAAACCAAAGATAAATTGGAAAGCATTGAAGACCATCCATTCTTAAGGGATTTTGAAAATGTTCTTAGAGAAATCACAAGATTACCACCAAAGAGAGACATCAATTTCTCTATATATTTGGTGCCAAGAGTTTCCCCAGTGTCCAAGACACCTTACATAATGGGAAAACCAGAGCTGAAGGAGTTGTAGATGTAGCTTGAAGAGTTTTTAAATAAGGGGTACATATGTCCAAGTGTGTTACCTTAGGGATCCCCCGTTCTTTTTGTGAAGAATAAATATGGAACCTTAAGGATGTGTATTGATTTCAGATAGCTTAATAAGGTCACCATAAAGAACAAATATCCTTTTCCAAGAATTGATGATATGGTTGATCAACTGAAAGGTGTAAGAATATTTTTGAAGATTTAATTAAGATAATTCTATCATCAAGTAAGGATAAAAGAAGAAGACATCAACAATACATAATCCAGGACAAGATATGGGCATTATAAATTCACGGTAGTGCCATTTGGACTAGCAAATTTCCTAGCAATCTTTATGTGTTTGATGAATGGAGTGCTCAGGGAGTACTTGGACAAGTTTGTAATTATGTTCCTAGATGACATACTCATATACTCTTAGTCATAAGAATAACATGAGAAACATTTAAGAATGGTGTTGCAAGTTCTAAGAGAACATAAATTGTATGCTAAGCTAAGTAAGTTCATTTTTTATCAAAAGAAGATTCACTACTTGCGGCATATAATTTCAGCAGATGGGATAACAGTGGATCTTGAGAAGATAGATGCCATTAAAGGATGACCAGTGCAAAAGAATGTCATATAGGTTAGATAATTCATGGGTATTTCTGGGTATTACCGAAGATTCATAAAATAATTTTCTAAGATTGCAAGTCCAATCACTTCTTTAGAAAAGAAGGGAGTGAAGTTTGAATGGACTTCCAAGTGTGAAGAGAGTTTTCAACAGCCGAAGGAAATTGTAACAAGTGCACCAATATTGAATATTGCATATCCAAATGAATATTTTATTATGTGCATTGATGCATGCAAGGAAGGGATCAGTGGAGTTCTTAGTCAAAAGGATCATGTGGTATTCTATGAGTCTACAAAATTAAAAGAGCATGAAATAAATTATGCTACCCATGATCTAGAGTTAGCTGCAATTGTATATGCATTAAAAATGTGGATGCATTAACTTATGAGGAGTGATTTGAGCTAAGGACATACCACTGTGTTATGAAACATTTGTTTGGACAACCAACACTAAATGCTATACAAACTAGATGGCTAGAATTTATGAGTGAATATGACTTTGAAATTAAGCATATAAAGGGAAAAGAAAATCAAGTGGTTGATGAATTTAGTAGGAGGGCACATGAGAATCATATTGCAGCCATTATCATGTACATGACTGATCTGAAAATCAAATTATTGCAGCAACAAATTCAGATCGACAGTATGTAAAAATAAAAGAAACATTACAACAAGGTAATTTTCAGCAGAAATTTAGTTTTTATGAGATGAAAGAAGATGAGATTCTCATGTACAAGGTAAAATTATATGTGTTGAATTCCAGTGAGACAAAAAATGCAATTCTGAAAGAAATGCATAATGTGCCATATGTATGGCACCCAGGATAACAAGAAGCAATTATAGTTGTAAGAAGCCAATAATTTTGGTCATGAATGAAGAAGAATGTGGCTAACTACATAGTCGGATGTCTAGAATGCCACAAGGTGAAGAAAAAACATAGAAATCCAACAAGATTTCCACAACCATTTCCCATTCCTGAATGGAAGTGGGAAGTTGTCACAGTTGATTTTATTACAAAGCTTCCCATAACAGTGAAGCAACATGATTCCATCATGGTGGTGGTGGATAAATTGACTAAGGAAATGCATTTTATTCCAGTAAAGACGACACACAAGGAAGAAAATATTGCAAAAATATATATGAAATAAGTTGTCAGGCTATATGGGGTACCTAAGGCAATAATTTCATAGAGAGATCCAAATTTCACTTCCAATTGTTGGAAGGGTTTGTTCAAAGGCTTTAGGACAAATTTAAATCTTAGTACAACATATAACCTAGAGCCATATTGGAAAACATAGAGGACCAACAAAATAATTGAGGACATCCTTAGAATGTATGTGATGGATTAGCCATCAAAGTGGGAAGATTATATTCATTTAGTGTAATTTTCATACAATAATCGGTATTAGGCCTCATTGAAAATGACTCTATTTGAAGCATTGTATGGAAGAACATGTAACACTCCGATGACTTGKAATAATCTAACAGACAAAGAAGTTGTTGGGCCATATTTCTTAAAGGAAATGGAAGAGCAGTTGGAAAAGATAAAGCATAATTTAAAGGCTTCCCAGGATATGCAGAAAATTTATGCTGATAAGAATAGAGTGTTTAGATATTTCAAAGTGGGAAAACATGTGTTTTTAAAAGTGAAGGCAAAGAGAAGTTCGCTAAGATTAGGAAGTTGCCCGAAGTTGGCAGTGAGATATTGTGGGCCTTTTGAAATATTAGAAAAGATAGGGAAAGTTGCATACATGCTAGCATTACCTACATCCATGAGAGTGCATAATGTATTTCATGCATCATTATTAAATAAATATGTGCCTGACCCTAACCATATAATTGATTGTAATGTGATCTAGGTGGAGAACGAAGGGGACTTCCAAGTGGAACCAGTGCGCATCCTAGATCGAAAAGATAAAGTGTTGAGAAACAAATCCATATGGCTGATAAAGGTTCAATGGACCTATTATGGTCCCGAATCTGCTACATGGGAGAATGAAGAAAACATGTGGGAGGAATACCCACAAATTTTTGACAATTTTGAAGAAAACAAAATGCAATATTCCATTTTGAGCAACTAGAGTCCCAAAACCACATCTCATATTCCTAGAAAACTACGCTGGGGACCCTAATAAAATAATGTCTCATTCCTTGGGTTAGCTCTGATAAAAGGATGGTATATCCCTTGGGTTAACTCTGATAAATGAATGGTGCATTCCTTGGGTTGGAGAGTTGAAAGAAACATGATATTACGGTTGAAGTTGTTGTTGGAGTTGTTAAATTACATAATTTGTATTTCTAAGTATTGTGATGTAAATTTGGATATATATATATATATATATATATATATATATGTGTGTGTGTGTGTGTGTGTGTGTGTGTGTGTGTGTGTGTGTGTGTATCGAAATAGAGTGCATCAAGGAAGACATACAATTGTAGGGGAGGGTGAATGTTACATCCCCACTATAATCCTCATTTTAATTATTGCTTGTGTAGATATAAAGTGTGGTTATGGCCAAGCGATGTAATATGCAAATTGTATTTCAATGTTTTAAAAATAAAATGTTATACCAGTTGCTAAGGGGACATGGAAAAGAGATGGGGGATGAATTAATATAAAAGAGAGGGGAGGGTCTAGGATAATGGACAAGAGGGTTCCAAGGGGGAATTACCCATGTATATTAAGTCCACCCATTTTCCTAAAGTTTCTATTTGTATATGAACCTTCTAATTTCTGATTGATTGTTCCCAGAGCCAATCATTGAATACATGTAAGACGGTGGATGTGAGTGGTCACATTCAAAAGTTATTGGGAGCATGGGGGTTGAGTACAATCATCTTGGGGAAGAGTGTGAGTCAAGAAAGGAAATCCAAAGAGAGGAAATTTGTATGGGTTGGGACAACAATTTTACACATTGAGTTTTTGTGCATGAGGATCAAGTAGAGAGAAAGAAAGAGAGCTTGGAGTTGGTGCAGCCATGGAGGGAGAATTATAGAGAATGATAGAGTGTATTTGGAGCTAGAAAATGAAGATCTAGGTTTTCGGTCTTGAAGTGTGAACTCATGGGTTAGTTGCACTGTAACAACAAGTGTTTTTTGTTGGTTTGCTGGTAGTTTTCCTAGCAAAAAGTTCCCTTGAGTTCCCAACTGAAATATTTTGGTTACCGATGCCAGAGAGACCCTAAAAAATGAATGGGATGACCAAGGGACTAAGATAAATGAAGGGGTACATTCCTTGGGTTGGGCAGGTCAAGAGGAAGATAGATGGTGGAAAATAGGAACAACTATAGGAATATATTAGTGGGTTATTAGTTTTATGAGTTGCAAGTGGGTTGTGAGAGACCACCCTATTTTGTGGATTACTAGCCTCATATTGAGGGTGATTTGTTGTTGATATTTGGAACAAAAAGTATATGGTTGGGTGGAATGTCTATCCCAAGCAGATGGTTGCACAACTATTGTGAAAAGATAAGTGTTTGATCTATTTTTGTCTTGTATTTATGAGTTAAATTGTTGTGCATGAACTCTGTGTACGAGTTTGATTATATGTTGTTGTGTAATGAAGTTTATTAGTTTCATTTCATGATCATTTTAGCATGTTGTATATGTTGATATTATGGTAGTTGCGGGAGGTATTAACCTCCACATGTAACCCTGACAAGAATAGAATATTCCGGGAAGTAAGAAGAAACCCTAAAGCATTGGATATAACCCTAGAAGACAAGTCTACTAAAGAAAATAATTTAATATTGAGTCTTTATCCTCCAAAAACAGAAGTCGGCCCAGAAAACTAAGAAAGAGTTGTATAAATATAGGATTCCAGAGCTCATTTGTCCACACACATCTCACAACTACATAAATCTAGTGCGCACCGCAAAAATTTAGTAAGTGTGCAAGTTTGAAGAGTAGCTGTAGCTGCAACTACTGCAAATTGTGTTTTCGGTTTTAGGCTTGGATGTTTCTATTTTAGGCTTGGAATTTCTCTGGGTTATGGTTTGAATTTTCTTCCAGCGCTTAGCTCTGGAGAGAGTTACGCTACATTGATTGGATATTTAAGCCTAGGGTTTTCTCTTCCAATGACTCCATGTCAAGGTTAAGGTGCTTGAGGCCTTTGGCCTATGGTTGGGTGAGAATTTTGGCTTTCTATGGTTAAATGAGAACACCTAATTTTCTAATAGGTTATGGGCCCACACTATCTTCAGACAGTCTAACAATTGGAAGGTAGATTGGGAAGATTTTCTTAGTTACGTTTGTAGTTGTAGTCAAAGTTTTTTGCTGCAAGAATGAAACCCTAACCCTCTTGTTGAGGCAAATTAAGTGAAGAGATTGATGTAATTTATGTATAGTCTAGTGCGCCCTAACCTATCACACCTCTCCGTACCTCGTAAATCTAAGATGTCATGTTTAATTTTTTATCAATTCAAAGGTTGACCAAGTCAAAGCGGTCATGAATTACTCTAATTTAAGTTAGAAAACAAGTTAGAAGGGCTTCTAACTTCGTGAGCATGGAAGACAAGGGATTGACCTCATCCTTTCCGTGAATAAAGTGTTGGATATCCGGAAAGGAAAGATCGTGGAACCACGCTTGAAGAAGGAAAAAGAAGGAACCTCAGAACATTGCAATTATGGATAAGTTCAAGGAAAATGACATCACGCCATGAGTATCATAGTTGTTACAAGGAAAATATCTCATGGCTAGGGGTAAACCACAACAGAGGGAAATGACCACAGAAATCAACTATAATCTCGTGATATACTATATAAGAAAATATTAACGAAAAGATAAAGAGCCTACCTCGCCTGTAGGACGCTCACATGAAGTCCACCATTGGCACTTGAATCAAAGAAATACACCAACTTGTCCTCAACAACCAAGAAAATCAAGAATACGGTGATAATACATAATGTTAGAACATTCAATAGCATAATATATCAACATTCATAACAAATATGCCCATAACAACAATTCAAATATTTGGTAAGATATTAATTGACGAGAAAAGAGTATTTCCATTAAAATGTAATCGACATAAGTGAATGAATTACAAACTTCTATGCTCCGCGATGGTTTGGAACCGAAACTAAGTCCCTTCCAGCTTGTCTCCACCACTTCAATCCTCTACCAAAGGAAGCCTCATATAAGAGAGACAATGAGGTTCTCAATCAAGTAGGGAAGATCTGGGGATGGACAATGTGTTTAGACATGAAAGGACAAAGGATGCAAACTCAATATGAACTGAATAATTTATCCGCATAATCCTTTTCTCTCAAACTTGAATTTTCTCCTATTTTCCATAGCTTGAAATTGTCCCATTTATAGCCTTAAAAAATGGAACTAAAGGGCCAAGCCTTAACGCTTCAAGATACGCTGTATATCAAGGATCATGGATCCCATGACGCGACATGGAAAACCGACATTATTTTTAATTTTGGGCTCAAAACCCAATGTACACGGGTTAGGGGTGGTGCAACCTCGCGATACGCGATGTTGTATAGCGGTTATACATATGTGGAAAAAATATTTTTTAGCTCGATTTGCAAAAGGGACTTCAAGTTTGCATAGGAAATGGAAAAGGCCTGGAGAAAATTTTCATAAGGTGAGGGAAAATCTTGCTATAACAAGATGCCCCCTAATGTGTGTGAGGTCGGAAGAGTATCCGGCGATGGGACTTAAATACATTATAATCTTCGTATGGAGTAATGGAGACCTAGCTGGAAACACTAGTTACTCATGAGAATATTACAATCAGATCGACTTTTCACACCTGGATGCCAATCTGAATTACACCGCAGATCCATGTGAAAATACACCAAAAAGTCGCTCATGGCCATGAATAATAAAAAGGTGGTTACATGCCAAAGGTTTTCATAGTCACTAACAAGACTAGTAAAACCAGTCTCAAAAATCAATATCAAGATATATGTATACAATGGAGTAGAATCTGATCCCCCATGATCAATCAAGTCACATAGGTATTGGTCCAATGAAAGATAGCAATAACTCAGGAAAGATGACTATGAAATGATGTCTTCAAGTCTCTACACTATCCGCTAAAAAGTGCAAGCAAGCCTTCATCATGACAAGGGGTTGAGGTCAAACACAATGAGACTTGTTTGATTACCGTCATTAAGGTATACCGTTTACAAACATGAGAGCACCTACCGATAATGAAAGTAGGTATCAAGGCACCGAGTACATTCTTACAAGTATGAATATAGGTGTCTGGGTCAAACACTTGAACAATCCATTGATCAGGGGACATTGATGTATTCCCAACTGTCGATGGTGAGAGAGCCTACCACTAATGACTGCAAGCCTCTAGGTACTCGTAGGACTCTAGGTCTCGTTTCCAGAATAGATGAGTTGAAGTCGATAGAAGGAGACTCGCTGAAATGAGAGCATTGAGGAATATCTCATCATTCAGCACGAGGTACAAAGAATGATCTTGATGATTTGGAGGAAATCAGATGAATAACATGTTCATGAAACAACGACCCTGTGCATTTTTCACGTGTGCCAGATGCAAGCGGTACACGAAAAAGACCCTCTGAATAGCAGCCAATAAGGAAAATTGTTGAAAAAGGCGAGGAAACCACCATTAAGACTAATGGAATCCAAGACACTGCATGAATCCCAATGTGTGAATAGATTTATTGATGTCGAACACAAGGGAAACCCCCCAGTCAACGACCAATGATGAAATGTCGACTGTTGGGTTCAAGGTTACCTACCAATGATGAAAGTAGGACCAGGGTGAACAATAGGACTACAACTTCATGTAACTCTAAGATATACTGAGGGTATGGACGACATGCAAAGTCAAGAGTTATAAGGAATGGATGACATAGATTGATAGACATCCTTTGAACAAGAGCACGAGACATGTGGAAGACTCAGGAAACATAGACTCAATGATGAAACTTTGAGATGCAGGAGGCATCAATCAAACTCTCCATAGGGACTGGAAGAGTAACCAGACGAGGGAGTAAACTCTACATAATGAACTCATCTTCCTAAGGTCATGCTAAACCCAAAATTTTGATGACAAGTGGACTAAAAAATTTTGTGCTTTGTTCAAAGGCAACACAAATACTGCCAATATAAGATAATATTCTTTTCCCACCCATTTTTTTTTTTTTCATAGTCAAATGAATGCTATGATATAGAGAAGGAAATGAGTGTCACACGTAAGAAACTAGTTCCAGTAGTGGAACATACCTATTCTCAATGCAAGGAGGTGCATGCAGGAGATGGACACTCGGGGGAATGTTTCCTCTTGGGTATAGGGTATCAAGTTGTGAATGATATAAACAAGGCTCTGCTTGGTTGATGATGAAAATTGCTTAGGTGAAAGGATTATAATGAAAAAGAAAGAACCGGCAATAGGCTCAATACTGCAAGCAAGAGAATGCGATGTAATTACAACTTAATGCCAAAAAAAATCCTTTTTTGTAATCTTAGTCTACTTGGTTTGAAAAAGGGGTAAACTTGCACCAAATAGACATCCTTTCAAATCCAATTTGCATGTGTGAAAGAGACAAGTTCACTCGACAATATTTTTGATTTTTTAGAGAGTCGGAAAAGAGATTAAATTAGACTCATTGGGAGTCCTCTAGGTATAGGTCAGCATGTTTATGAGTAACAAATGAGGTTCAAACATAAAGTCATGTATTATCTATAAGGGACTCTCGATCCTACAAACAAAAATCTCTACATGGGCACCGAATGAAGCAGGGGATCTAACTAGGATACCCATGTTTGGTAAGTTCTACCATTCGATAACAAATCTTCTAGTTGTATATAGAAGGTTTTGTATCTCTATTAAATGGGTTTCTACCTAAGTCATACGAGTTGCAGTCATCGGATGATGCAAGTGTGCATGATGGATTGGATACCTATCCTATATGTTGGGTGAAAAAAATACTTGTCCAAAGTTACGAACGGGCGACATGGCACTGAAAACCGCAAGAATCCCTGGATAAAACCACCAAAACCAGCTCCATCCACTATCGTATTAGTCCATTAGGCCAAAATGTTGTACGAAACTATGTAAAGTGGGTAATTTTTTTCTATAAATAGTAAAAAAACCAATTTTACTATACCATTTGTATTTTTTACCCAAATAGTGTATTTTGGACCAAATTGCCTCCGAATTTCAAATGCTAACTGTAGGAGCTATGAGTGATAGGATCGACAACCATCTAGACCAGGTAATTCATCTTGCTCCCCTCTTTCTTTCTAGTGGATTAAAATTTTAAATTAGGCCTCCTTTTTTAAGTTATTTAGGGTGCAACTTAGAAACTATGTTTTACGAGGGCTACATATTATCAGGTCATGTATACACATACCTATACATGAATGTTTGAAAAACAACCAGTGTATAAGCAACCCTATACATGACTGTGTACACTCTAGCTCACGTACATGTCCGTGGATAAGGTTTTTTAAATGTTTCTAACTCAAAAAATGGTTTGAATCTTGTAGGATGGTGCTAGAGTGGAGAGAAAGGGAGCATGAAGAGGTGGATGTTGCAGTGGAGAGAGATCAAGGGGCCCAAATGGCCTTAAAAAGATGTGGGCTATACAGGTTTTGGGCTCTCAAAGGTATGAGGGCTCAAGTGAGACTACTTCAATTGCTTGTGAACTATTGGGATCTGGACACTGAGACCTTCAACCTTGATGGACAACCATTGAGGATTGAAGTTGAGTACATCTACTTCTTTATGGGATTGTTGAGCTGGGGTGAGGTGGTCAAATTCAAATCCCGAGGAGCTAGGAGTGGCATGAACATAGAGGATTACATAGGCACTCATTGAATTGCAAGGACTGAGAAGGTAGGGATCCAACTCCCAATCAGAGCAATCAAAAATCCGAGTCTTAATATTTTTGTCCTAGTTTTGACACAGATCACAGGGTTGGCCTCTTTGCACCAGACATCGAGGCCACTTATTTTCTATTCATTGGAGTACTTTCGACCATGGTTTACGACTGGTGCACCTCACTGCTGGCCAACATGAAGAGCCAATTGACATAATGCAAACTAGGTAGAAAGAGCAACTTTAGGTTCATGTCTATCCTTTGTAGTTTTTTCTTTGAGCAGGTTCCAGGCTTGGGCCCTAGAGTTGATGTTGTTCCGTATGGACCTCGTGATCTAGCCATGGCACGGTGGATCGAGGTGATGAGGCGGCAGAGGGGTGGTAGGGTTCCAACACCCTGGAATTATGGGTTTTTCTTCTAGTGGAGTCAATAGGTGATGGATATGGAGGACTACCCTTACGCAAGGATTGAATTTAGAGGATATTCATACATGTTGTTACCACCAGGTTCCTCCTACGGAGACACAGGTATGCCAAAGTTTTTTGAATATTTCATTTTTTTGTATTTTTGTATAAGAAAACAAAAATATTTTTGGATGATGTCAAGTATAACTAACCATGTGTGTGACGTAGACGTGGGTCCACGATGGCCAGATGAACCTCCATGACACCAACAGAGGCACTGGGGGGATGAACCAGTAGGAGGGGACGCTGATAGACTGCTTCAAAACATGCAGGGAAACCTATCTCGTTTGACGTAGAGGATTCCCATGGTTCAGGTGGAGGATCCATCGGAGGTGATGCAACGACAGGTGGTAGGTGTGCCCCATGCTTGGGTATGACTCGTTTGACGTCTTGTGAATGCCATAGTACACTATCATGAAACTCATCTGGTGCCACAGGCGTAGCTGTCATGACTATTATATGATCAACCATTTATATATATTGAGGGTGTGAGCCCCAATTTTGTACTATAACATCATATTTTTTGGAGAGATGAAATATATATAAAAACATTGATCTTTGACTTTACTTATGTTACAATGTGTACATTGATGAAAGTGTTTTCTTTTCTTTAGTTATGTGACAAATTCCAATCTAAAACAAAATTAGCATATGCATCAGATACATAATTAGAAATTCTAGGTATGTGATGATAAGTAATCAAATCAAAATGTCGTTCTAAAAGTCGTACCTGTAATAAACGTCGGAGTAGAGTAGGTTCATGCACACAACAACTGTCGTTCAACTGACATACTACTAATTGGGAGTCCATGTGAACTTCGAAAGAGTGAATACGATGTGAAATAGCATCGCGCAAAAGTTCTATAAGGACACTATATTCGGCCACATTATTCATGGATGGCCCTAGGAAAACACCACCTAAGGACACCAGTAGACCCTCGGGTAGTAAACAACCCAAGCGGTAGAATCCAAGTTCCATGTGTGACGACTGGCCCCGTCTGCAAATCCTAAGTAGACCGAAGACTCCGTTGACATCTGCCAACCAAGGGAAAAATTGATAAGCAAGATGCAGATAAAAACAAAGGGAAAAGATATATACACTAAAATACATTAGTATACAAAGAGTTACACCCTAGCTTGGGGCTTAAGCGTAATACATTTTCAAATAGATCCCATTCCTGGGCTCAGCCAACATGTTCCCTTCATAATCTTCTAATTCATAGGATCCTTTTTCTAAGACACGTCACACGATATAGGGACCATGCCACATGGGTTTGAACTTTCCTTCCCCCAAATATTCTTTTCATTGATCATATAGAAGGACCAAGTCACCCTCAACATACTGTCGAGGAAATAAAGACTTATCATATTGGACCTTGACACATCTTTTATTCGCTTCAATATCCATGGAGGCGTCTCGATGTTGTTCATCTAGACTTTCTAGGTGTACGAGGCATTGTTCAAGATCAAAAGTGTCAGGTAGGAGTGCAAGTGCCAATCTAAGAGAAGGGATTTCACATTCAATAGGTAAGATCGACTCCAAATTGTGTAATAACTGGAAAAGAGAAAAATTGGTGGAAGTTTTGACTGAGTTTCGGTATGCCCAAAGTGTTGGATAAAGCATGATATGCCAATCATATTTTCTCTGACTGATAGTTTTCTGCAAAATTGTCTTGAGAGACTTGTTTGTGGCCTCTACTTATCCATTTTCTTGGGGGTAGTAAGGGGAATAATGACCATGTCTAAAACCCATCTTTGATGCTAATTATTTCATCATTTCATTCTAAAAGTGACTGCCATGATCAGTGACAATCTCACTCGAGATTTCGAACCTGGATATAATTTGATTGAATATAAATAAGGAATGGCCTCAACCCACTTATTAAATTAGTCTATGGCCTCAACTATAGGAATGGCCTCAACCCACTTATTAAATTAGTCTATGGCCACAATAATGTGTTGATGCCCCCCTGCCGAAGTTGGGTTGCAATCCAAAAAAACCACCCCCCCACTTGTTTTCTCTAGTTTCCATGCACATTCGGGTTGCGATATATTTCTTACCAATACAACAGGTGCATCATATGGACTTTTGTTGGGAGTAATGATTCCCGCCACTGAATGGAGAAAATGGAAACTATTGCATGCACAAGTGTTTCAATTTCTGATTTCTGAAAGTGGTGAAGGGACCAATGGTAACAACTAGATTGAGAGGGGATGGATGCGAGATAATTTTTTGAGTGAAAACCTATAAGGGGTGACACTTATTAACCTCTTTTATGCAATCTTTAAAAATAGACGGCCAAAAATAACCGGCTAGCAAAATTTTCCGGGTTGTCGCAAGCCCATATAGATGACCACCACAAGCCCCACTGTTGCATTTGTTTAGAATAGACTCAACTTCTTCTTGATTCAAACAATGACGCAAGATATTGTCTACTCCTTGGTGATACAGAGTGTCATCAACGATAAGGTAGTTCTTATCTTAGTATCAAATACGTCGTCGGTCATATCACGAGAGATGTTGAGGGAACTTCAAAGTTTGAAGATAGACAACAATATCTCCATACCAGGGGTCCAATGATGAGACACGGACAATGTGTTCATCTGCAAATGAATCAACATGAATGACATCCTCATTTAACCGAGGGAAGTCATATATTAACTCTGCAAAAACTAGTGACTTTTTGGAATTCGCAGAAGTGAAATAGAGATCGAATTCTTGCAGAATGGAAATCCATTTATTGTACTTTCCCCCTATGATATGCCTCATAAGGACATATTGAAATGGATAGACATCGAAAACCATAATAGTTTTTCAAATAAATATATATTTTCATAATCGTTGGACTGTGTGAACGACAGCCAAAGATAGATTTTCAACATGAGAATATTTGAGTTCATGGTTGACTAAGTTTCGACTAAGATAGTAAATTATGTGCTCATGGAGCTCGTCATCCTCCTGAACCAACACCATACCAATCATCTCTTCAGATGCGGCGACATAAAGAAAGTAATATCTACCGTAGTCTGGAGACTTCAATAGAGGTGTCAATACCAATGCTTTCTTCAAAGCATCGAAGGATTCTTGGGCTCGCTCATCCCAAATAAAAGGAGTGTCCTTCTTTAGAAGACACATGAAACCCTTAGTAATATTGACATAGTTCACTATAAACTGTCACAAAAAGTTATCTTTCCCATGTAAACCTTGAAGTTGATGATTAGTGTGTGGGGGAGGCAATCGAAATATTGCCTCAACCTTTAATGGATCTACCATGATCCCATTCTCAAAGAATAAAAATCCTAGAAGTCGACTTGACCTAACACAAAATATACATTTATGAGGGTTCAAATGGATGATATAATGGCGACATATTTCAAAAACTAGTCGAAGGTGTTTAGGGTGATCCACTCTCTTACGAGAGTGAGTAGCGAGATCGTCAAGATAGGCTTTGACTATGTTCTTGAGATCCTAAAATGCAAAGGTCATAGCTTGTTGGAAGGTTTCTTCGGCGTTCTTAAGGCCGAAAGGAAGCTTCTGATATGCGAAAGTACCCCAAGGGAAAATAAATGTCGTCTTATGTTGGTCCTCAGGTTTAATCTGAATTTGGTTATACCCTGAAAATCTATCCATAAAAGAAAAAACTTTGCTTCCCGTACATTCTTCGAGGATATAATCAATGAAGGGTGTCAGGAAGTTGTCTTTGGGACAAGATTTATTCAGTTCATGAAAATCCATGCATACATGGATTGTTCCTTTCTTTTTATTCACAGGAACGGGATTGGATACCCATTCTGTCAAGGGAACCGGGTAGATAAATCCAACGTTAAGAAGTTTTTCTACCTTTGCCTTAATAGCAGGGGCCTTCCTAGGATTGACAACTCTAATTCATGGTCGAATAGGTTTGGAATATGGGTAGGTTTTAATTTCATGTTCGAAAATCCGAGGGTCGATTCCTGGCATCTCTTAATATGACCAAGCGAATACATTGCAGAAATATTTGAAGAGCTCGGTGTAGATAAGAATTTCTTCCGACGAACAATCTACACTGATGTATACATTTTCAACTTTGTCAGGGATACAAGAGATATCGATAGTGATGGTAGGGGAGATACTCGCCAATTTTCCTTGGGCATAAATGAAGTGCATATCAAGTGGAACTATGACGTGACCGACTATCTCACTCAAGGTAGATCTAAAATCATCTTATTTGATTATGGCAAGCTCTGGGGGAAAATAAGAGCGATGATGCATATCATCCCATGG
>SNQJ01S0196542.1:0-13900 GCA_010110895.2 Picea sitchensis
CTCACTTGACATCACAGAAGGGTATGGCCGTAACAGTGAAGATTGTGACAGGCCTCAGACGAGCTCGCCAGACATTGTCACCCAAATAGTTAATCCTCGAAGAATCCGGAAATGTAATCTTCACTATCCTCTCCATCTCTTTTTATGTAATCTTCTCCTTTCCTAGCTCCTCCTTGTCTGAACGGAGCATCCACCTTTCTCGTTGCTTGAAACTCTACCAGTTTAGCTCTGACAATGCTGCTGCTGCTTTTTTGGAGATTTCTTCTCATCTTAATCTTGTGAAAAGTAAGATAAGAAGGTACAGTCCAAACATTCTGCAAATTCGAATTCATGTGTATCTTATAAGAACCGATGGCGGTCATGGCAGGCGCAGACGCCATAGGATGTAATCCATGGGAGCGCTTATGTGTGAAGTATTGGTTGTTTTGAAAAGGATTTTCAACATTAATTATGTTGAAAGTTATGTCTAAAATGCTAACAATTAATTAATTTGATGGCTAACAATTGAAAATGCTGGAATATTCTTAATCGTCCTCCCAAATCAATGAATGTGATTTAATTTTCATAACTTGTATTTTTGAATGCATCAATTAACCTATTTACTTTTTAACATTTCCCTAATCATATTAAGAAATCACTGTACCACCATATGATTGCCACGTTTAACTGATTAACCTTTGGAATTACCACATTTAAGATTAACTTTTGGATTTCCTCAGTTCTATGTGCGTTTCAACTGTCCGTGCTTTTCAATTCACCAGAATGTTGTCCGTCAAGATAACTTTCAGCATTCACCACTCGACTTTCAGCATTCACCAACGGCAACACCAACCACTTTGCGGCTATGCTAATTTTATGTCGATCTCAAAATTACACCTAAACTTTTCACCTATTTCCCCATGGTTAAAAAAAAAAATTACACCTAAAATTTTCACATTCTTTAAATGTGTTGCACCGACATACATCATCTTAACGTTGGATGTAGAACCACAATAGATATTACAACCAACCTCCTCATTTTCTTTAAATGTATTGCACCCGCATACATCACGTTAACGTTGGATGTAGAACCACAATTGATTCTTAGTTTATCCATAGCAGTTTAATGATATTTTTTGGGGGTTTAGATTCAATTCTTAGTTTATGATATTTATGATATTGAAATAAGTATTTAGAATACTGAAATAAAAAATAAAATTAGAATGAAGTAATTAATGAAAACAGGTATGTTAAACAAGCTAAAACATCATGGAGTTAAAAAAAATGAATGATTAAAATAGAAATATATTTATAGTTGAAGCAATTTAAGTAAAATCTTGACTTTTAATTTTTAGTAAGAAACGAATGGTCAATTAATCTTACAAGAAATTGAAATAAAAAAAATAGATTGAAAAATTAAAATAGAAAAAAACTTATGATTCGCCTAATTTAAGTAACGTTGAAAGCTATTGAAATAAATACTTAGAATACTGAAATAAAAAAATAAAATTAAAATGAAGTAATTAATTAAAACAGGTAGCTGGCAAGTTAAACAAGCTAAAATATCATGGAGTTAAAAAAAATGAAAGATTAAAATAGAAATATACTTATAGTTCAAGTAATTTAAGTAAAATCTTGAATTTGTGACTTTTAATTTTTCGTGAGAAATAAATGGTTGATTAATATTAAATACTTATGATTCAACTAATTTAAGTAACGCTAAAAGATATGAAATAAATATTTAGAATACTGAAATAAAAAATAAAATTAGAATGAAGTAATTAATGAAAACAATTACTTGATAAGTTAAAGATGCAAAATATATGAAAAAAGTTATTTGATCATAAGTTTGAATGTATTGAAATATATTGGAATGTTTTTTTTTATGAGATATATATGATAAATGTTATATTTAATGAATAAAGATGTAAAAACAGTTTTCATATATATATTAGAATTATTGGAAATTTGTAGTCTAAGTTAAGATCTCGGGGATAGGTATCCAAACAACTCCCCATTATCATCTCTCACTGAAACTTAGAAGTTGTGAAATAGGAAACCAAAAATCCTCTAAATCAAGCATTCCTACACCATAAGGTAGGGGGATACCCATGAAGGGTCGAAGGTCGAGGTTCGATTGTTCTGTACATGCCTCCTTGAGTCACCCAACTCTTGGAAAGCATCCAACCCGTGACCCATTTCTTAGGCTGAAAATCTAAATGTCATGCTTGATCGAGGTAACTTAGTTGTCAAATCTAAGTTTTTCTACACAGGTGGCGGTTGTGGGCTACAATCACACATCAATCAGATTTTGAACATTTGTTGGGAAATATCACCAGTACTTTCGGGATATGCCCCCTTCACCCCTCATTATAACTGATTGTTCATACCTTCACTAGTTCCTCTTCCAGTGGATTCATGCCCCACTGTTGAGCACTTTTGGAAGGCCCCATGCTATTGAGAGGAATGATGATACGTCTTTTAGGACACGTGCAAATTTATTTTTATTTCTCCACGCGGATAAACCTCACTACCCTACATTGATGAGTGATTGGTTTTTTTATGTATGATATCCACTATTGATTACATCCATCTTTGAGTAACATTGTTGAGTTAGTCCAAAAATACATAAAGCACTTGTTCATTTATTTCACTCATCGAAACTCACATACATATTTCTATCTAGTCCAACATCATAGGGGAACCACAAAATCCTCGTTGTTGTAGACGCTTGTTGAATCTACCCCCAATATTGGAAGGTATCCCCAACTTGGCTGATACATCATCTCAGTCATCCCATACACCGGTGAGTGAAATTGTTTTAGGATCAACCTTGCTAGGTTCTACCTTGTTTGGCGCCAACATCCCAAACAACTTAGCCACTAGTCCTTCTTCACAATGAGGAGGAGCTCAAAATTCCTCACACAGAACTAATTCTAAACCATCACATACCATGATTGCACCTACACCCAATTTTCCATACTTGGCATCTCTGAACATCTCTTCAAACTATTTGAACATATGTTCAAACATCAACATCCCATAACAATGTGTTACCCCCTAGGGGGGACCCAATACAACTTCATTCACACTAGGCTCACCCTTTTAGGGTCACCTTATACTACCATCCATGGATCGAGTATAATGTTATGCCATTTATATTATAGAACATTAAGTCACATAAAATGGATTGTAAAGTAACATTTAGTATTAGATATCATTGACAAATATTTATAACAACTTAATGTCATAAGTGTTGATCTCTAAAAACTTAAAATTTGTATAGGTATTCTATAGATGGGAAAGTGGGAAGACATTATGGAATTGGACAGAGAAGACCCAGAAGATATGATAGATTTTTGAACTAAAGATCTAACATGGACCCAAATTGGAGGGGATCAATTTGCTATTATCCCATATAGTCGACTTGGAGATTTTACAAATGCGAAGCAATCAGATGAAGAATATCCCACTCAATTTGTTGCTAATACAAATAGATCTAAAGAAGTGGAGGAGATTGTATGTGACCGCATTAACACATGTCTGGAATATGCCATGTGAGTCTTTATTTGTTTAATATAATTATGAACTTCTAATTCAAGCTTATTATGAAAAAATTGTGTTGACATGTTTCCTAATTTATTATCATTGTTCTTATTTATTTATTGATGTGCATATGGTCCGGAGTCGACACGTCAAATATCAGGTGGTGAGATTACAATGAATCCACATGGATCAACAAAAATGAAACACAATCCACGCCAAAGCATTAAAGTTGGTTGTAGATGTCATTTCATCATGCATCGACTTTATATGCATTCAAATGATGTTATTCTAACATTCACTGAATGTAGGCATATTGATCAATCTGGTGGCATGTGTCACGAGAAGAATGCAGTGGGTAGCCCTCAAACATGCAAATATGCACCACATTTGTCCTTTGATATATGAGCTAGTGTAGAAAAGATGATTGAATATGGTTTTAATGTCACAATGGTTTGGGACAAATTCATCTCTGATGTGCAGCACCAATCTGGTGAGTTATTCACACGGGTAACTCGGGATGTCTTAATGACAAGGATGGATATTTCTAACATTTACCATAATATTAGAAAGAAATAATATATGAAGGATAAGAGTGATCCAACAAGTGTCGAATGTTGGTATAATCAGTTTCCAGATAGTTTTTTTTTCTATCAAAAGCAAGATATTATGCAAAACATACCATTCATTATAGGCATACAAACCTGTTGGATGCGTTCCATGATGGTAAAGTATTCACACAACAATTATGTGTCTATGGATTCCACATTTAGTACCAATATGTATGGGGTGTGTATAATCAACCTTTTCATTTCTTTATGGTGATTAAAATCAATTTTTATGTGTTGAATACTATATTAACACTTATGTTTTTTGAATGTAGTATCAACTTTATATGTTAATGGTATTCAACAAACATCGTAATGGTGTTCTAGTGGCTTGGGTGATTTCATCACGTAATTCTACATATGATATTCGTAAATGGTTGTCAGATTTATTTGATGTGGGAATGAAAGAACGCCTAGATTGGCATGTATGAACATTTTTCATAGATGATGATACTGCTAAGATTCAAGCATTAAGGTTTGACATTTGTTTTATTTCAAAATAAACATGAAAAAAACATGTTGCATTCACATAATTTACTCTCTTCTAATGTAATATTATTTCAGGAGTTTAACCAATTCCTCAATTCTACTATGTGAATGGCATGTCCATCGAGCATGGGTAAAAAATGTTGGAAGCCAAGTGAAACTCAAAGAAAACAAAGTCTGCATTCTTTGTTCTTTAGGAGAAATCATGCATAGTTGCCAAAATGTTGAATCTATATGAAAAGCAGTTGCAAGAATATTTCATGAATTTAGTAAAGAGGAAAAGTTTCTGAAATATTTTGACACTGCTTGGCTATCCAATGAAAAAATATGTAAGTGTCATGTAACATTGAATCATAACTATTATTCCATACTTGCATGTTTTTAGACATTACTTTTTAGTTGATGATAAATTTTTTTCCAGATATGTGGGCAAACGTTTATAGGGAATTTCCGCATTCCAATCAAGACACCAATAATGCAATTGAATCCTACCACATGTATATAAAATATAGGCACCTATATGAGGATAACAAATCATGCCACAAATGGGTGGATTTGATGTTGTTCATCTTATTGAAAAAATTTGAACTATACTATATTCATAATCAACGTTTAAAAGAAGTAGTAATTATAAAGCCTACCAAGTGTGAGAAACAAGAGACTCACTCAAAGGCTAGAGCAATCCAGATACTAGATGAACATTGTTTGTATGACCCAAAAAGTATGAATGAATTTCTAGTTCGTAGTCAAAATAAGGATACTCCTGATACCTGGTATAATGTCATATACACAGGGTCTGAGTTTAATTTTTGTAGTTGTGATTGGGCATTGAATGGAAATGTTTGTAAGCATGTCTTCAAAGTTCAAACGTGGGATAGTGAACATGATTTAGACATTAATACATTACCAAATGTTTCAAGTCCTATTATTGACAGACCTGCATTTTTAGTTGATTTAAATCAAACAACGACAATGAGCCTGCTACCAGAAGACCAAGCAAACCTTAACCATGTAAATATTTTATCAGATCATGTTGATCCCGACACATCAACATTGAACAATCCAATCTTTGAGGTTGTAGATTGCAATATTTACATGCACCGATCAATAAAAGAGAGAGGAATATGTTGAACAATTTTCCTACAAATGTGCACCATGCTGAAGCAATTGAAAAATTATTTTGCACTTTAGAAGCAAGGATAAAAAACAAAAACAAATTGTCACTGTTGTTGGATCATGTTGTCATTGATGTCAAGTTTGATTGATTGATGTCAAGTGATTGATTGATGCCAAAGGATTGATTGATGTCAAATATAATATGTATTGTCCTTGATGAAAATGGATAGATGTCAAGTGGAATCATTATCATTCATATGATGCATAGATGAAGATGGATCAATGAGTTGTCATTGATATGATGCATAGTTGGATCATTATTGTCTTATCATGGTTGATAAAGTGTACAAATGGATGAACTCCAAAGTGGTCCCCTTATGGTGAAAGCCCTCACGGGAAGACGCTTTGTGGTTGAGTTATCCTTCTGGTTGGAGAACCCACACTTAATTGTGGAATAATGGGATGAAGATTAGTAAATTTGTAAGTGAAACTATCGTTGATGGATAGTGCTTGTCATGCCATTTCCATTGGTATGTGGAGTGTCACATAACTCCTCATGGTTTGAGAGTTATGGCCTTACGAAGATGGAGGACCCCCATATGTAGGCTTGAAGCCCCAAAAGGTCAAAGAAGTCAAAGATCTTGCAAAGAAGAAATTATTATTTAAATGATAAAGTGAAGTGACAAAGTCAAGGAGGATTATTTAAATAATAAAGAGAAGTGACGAAATAAAAGAAGATTATTTAAATGATAAAGTGAGGTGACAAAATCAAGGAGGAATATTTAAATGATAAAGTAATGGAGACCTTTCTAATTATGGAAAGTTGTTAACCCTAAAATGAGAAAAATAGGTTAAGGGACCTAGAAATGGGTTAAGTGACCTAGAAGAGGCTATTTGGAGAAGTATAAATAAGAGGCAAGGGTCTCTTGTGAAATATATATTTTTGGGAACATCTCTTGTGTATCTCTTGAGCATGATTGAAGATCTATTATGAAAGAGAGGGAGTATGGAGGATCTCATGGACGCATCAAAGTTTTAGCAAGTCTAAGATCATGACGACAAAAGTCTTGGAAGTTCAGAAACCCTAGTTTTTGAGGTATACGCGGGCTGTAGAGGGATAGGACACGTACATACGCGGGTTGTATGAAGACATGGTGCGTACAATGAATGAAGTCATGGAGATTGATGGTTGAGCTGATGACAGGATCTTGAAGACTGAAGTAGGTTCCGAATCTGCATTCTATGGGCTCAGATCTGCCATAGAAACTTTGGTATGGTTGTATTGTTGTCTTGGATATTCTTGTTTGTTCTGTGGTGAATGCTTAAGGCATTCTTGATATGACTGTTATGATGTGGTTGAGTTGGTCGATGGAGTGAGGAACACTCTTATGATTCAGTACTAATATGATTGCTATAGTATACATGTTGTTTACACATGTTTAAGTGGCATTCATTTTGTATGGTTGAGAAGCATGAGAAGGCTACTAGAGAGCTTGGATGTGTTGTGACTGGCTGTGGGTCAGATTGGACAGTGAGAGACAAAAGAGAATGTGAAAGAAGGTTGCAAAGGATCTGAGTGTGTGATGAAATGAAAAACCCTAATTTCTCAGAGGTGATACACATGCGGTAGTATAGACTGACCGCGTACATATGCGGGCTGTAGTGAGCCAAGGCACATACATACGCGGGCTGCACTACTGGCAGGTCACATACCTGTGACAGATTGATATTTGTGGAGGATTTTTGCCTCAAATTAATTGGTGTTGAGGATGTAAGTTGAGTCTTGCATATAGATCTGGTGCTCTTGTAGAGTTTTACTCTATTCAGTTGTTGTTGATAAACCCCAAGGATTGAAGTCCATAATAAACATAAAATTGTATATGCATCTTGTGTTCTTTGTGTTCCTTGTGGTGATGATTTGTTGATGATATATTGCTGATATATATTGTTGATATGTGTTCACATTTAACTAGTTATAACTGACATCAATGAGTAATGAGTTAATGGTGATCACTAACTAATGAGTTTTGTGTAAGAGGGAAGTTTTGGGAAAAATATCCCTACACTATTCACCCCCCCCCTCTAAGTGTAGCAGGTGTGTCCAACAATTCGTATCAGAGCAGGCCTTCACTATAAGCCTTAACAAGCTTGGAGGAAATCTATGGACACACAAATGGATGATGATGTTCCAATCCTTGATGAGGAAAAATATTCTACATGGAGAATAGAGATGAGAGTGAATTTGAAGGAAATGGTAGCAGGTATTTGGAAGGAAACCATCGGTGGATCAGTTTCTTTGAAGAACAAGTCAAAGTTTGCAGATCAAAGGGAAGGAAAGAAGAATGATTCATTGGCTCTCAAGACCATTCTTAGTGGACTCTCAAGCCCTATCAAAGATAGCATGGGACAATGCACTTCCGTCAAGGATCTATGGCTAAAGCTAGAAGCAACATATCAAAGCAAGAAGGAAGATATTGAAGATCACTCCATCAAGATCATTAAAGGTAAAGAATCTCCAAAAATTCCTAATTGCATTATTTCTAGATGTGAGCTTGAAAGCATTTCACATGAAGACAAAGAATCATGTGATGATGTTGGCACAAAAGAAGATCTTGAAAGCATTTCAAATGAAGACAAGGATTCATGTGATGATATTGGCACAAAATAAAATCTTGAAGACATTTCAAATGAAGACAAAGAATCATGTGATGATATTGGCGAAAAGAAAGATCTTGAAAATATTTCAAATGAAGGTAATGAATCCTCAAAGACCCTTGATTGAAATAATTCAAAGAGTGATGATTTTGAATATTTCTCTACAAGTGAATAAGACAATCTAGAAATAGTTTATGTAGATTTTGATGGTAGTTATCCCATGGAAAGGATAGAAGAATATCTATTAGAACTTCAAAAGAAATTTGAAGATGGTTTATATGAATATAACAATGACAATTATTATATATACTATAAATATCTTTCGGATAACACTAAAAAGTTTCTTAGGAGGAGTAAAGGGCACATCTTGAAGTTAAGGGAAATGCTCAAGGAACAATAAGAGAGTAATAAGACTCAATTAGAAGAAAAGGAAGAAGAGATCACAAGACTAAAGAATTAAAAATAAGATATGAAGGTAGATGATGAGATTAGAAAAAGTTTTGAAACCATTTTCCATCTCAAAACCCAAATTGAAGAATCCAAAAGGGTAGAGGAACTATTGAAGAATCAAATAAATGAAAAGGAATATTTATGTTATAAGTTAGAAGCTGACATTGTTGACCTTAGAAAGAAGGTAGAGAAGTCAAACAAATTCTTGAATAGTTCACAAATCTTGAATGAGATCTTGGAAAGTCAAAGATCACCATATGATAAATCAGGTCTTGGATACAAGGGAAAAGCTACACATACTGAAGCAAGCATCTCAAAGAAGCATGAAGTAAGTCCCTCACTCTTAAAGGATGAAGATAATGTTGCAAGTCAACCATCTACATAAGGAAAGGAAAGGTTCAAAAGAACAAAGCAAGGAAGACATCAAGAAGCCATCCTTACACCTCAAAGAAGATGGACACCAAAGCAAAGGTATGAAAGTGTTTTTCATGGTCAATGTTATTCATGTAATGAATATGGTCACAAAGATTTGGAATGTAGTCTTATGCAAGGAGAAATAATGGAATATTTCATAACACCATAAGGTGTTGGAGATGTGATCAAGTAAGACACATTGTTGTTCACTGTCATAGCATGAAATGCTACAGCTGTAGTGGATTTGGCCACAAATCCCAGGATTGTTGGAACACAAAAAGAAATTCCATGATGAGGACTTCATATAGCATGACTAGAAGAATGAATGAAGTAAGGAAATGAGTCATCTTTGAAAATATGGAAGCTCAGAGCTCAATTTCTGAAAAGTAGGGACACTTTCAAAAGTGGGTGAAGAAGATTGAACAACCAGAACATAATGGAAGCCTTAAGGGAGTCTCAAGTGTGTCATCTACTGAAGCATACGCGGGTGACAGTCATAACAATCATGTACATATGCAGGCAGACCCTGAATAGGCCGCGTAAATACGTGAGCTATCTATGCAGAACGCCACGTATATGTGGTAAAGCCTTGGGAAAAGGAAATGCACATGGGTTGCAGCTTGATGTGATGGTATAACTCTGCGTTGTAGGGTCTGACATAGTTTGTTGCAGGTTCTGTCACCGTTTGTTGCAGGTTTTCATAATTCTATGTTGGATTATGTAAAGTGATGATAAAAATTAATGAAACGCCATATTGGATGCATGGCTATTGATGACTATTGATGTAGAGCATGCCTTGTCTACATGTTGACATCAATTATTGGTGTTGACATCAATGTTGGTATTGCCATCAATGCCAAAGGGGGAGATTGTTGGATCATGTTGTAATTGATGCCAAAGGTTTGATTGATTGATGTTAAGTGATTGATTGATTAGTGATTGATTTCAAATATAATATGTATTTTCCTTGATGAAAATGGATAGATGTCAAGTGGAATCATTATCATTGATATGATGCATAGATGAATATGGATCAATGAGTTGTCATTGATATGATGCATAGTTGGATCATTATTGTCTTATCATGGTTGATAAAGTGTACAAATGGATGAACTCTAAAGTGGTCCCCTTATGGTGAAAGCCCTCATGGGAAGACGCTTTGCGGTTGAGTTATTCTTATGGTTGGAGAACACACGCTTAATTGTGGAATAATGAGATAAAGATTAGTAAATTTGTAAGTGAAACTATCCTTGATGGATAGTGCTTGTCATGCCATTTCCGGTGGTATGTGGAGTGTCACATAACTCCTCATGGTTTGAGAGTTATGGCCTTGCGAAGATGGAGGACCCTCATATGTAGGCTTGAAGCCCCAAAAGGTCAAAGAAGTCAAAGAACTTGCAAAGAAGAAATTATTATTTAAATGATAAAGTGAAGTGACAAAGTCAAGGAGGATTATTTAAATAATAAAGAGAAGTGACAAAATCAAAGAAGATTATTTAAATGATAAAGTGAGGTGACAAAATCAAGGAGGAATATTTAAATGATAAAGTAATGGAGAACTTTCTAATTATGGAAAGTGGTTAACCCTAAAATGAGGAAAATAGGTTAAGTGACCTAGAAATGGGTTAAGTGACCTAGAAGATGCTATTTGGAGAAGTATAAATAAGAGGCAAGGGTCTCTTGTGAAATATATATTTCTGGGAGCATCTCTTATGTATCCTTTGAGCATAATTAAAGATCTATTCTGAGAGAGAGGGAGTATGAAGGATCTCATGGACACATCAAAGTTTCGGCAAGTCTAAGATCATGAGGACAAAAGTATCAGAAGTTTAGAAACCCTAGTTTATGAGGTATGTGTGAGCTGTAGTGGGCCAGGACGCATACATACATGGGATGTATGAAGACAGGGAACGTACAGTGAATGAAGTCATGGATATTGATGGTTGAGTTGATGACAGGATCTTGAAGATTGAAGCAGGTTCTGGATCTATATTCTATGGGCTCAATCTGCCATAGAAACTTTGGTATGGTTGTATTGTTGTCTTGATGGATATTCTTGTTTGTTGTGTGGTGAATGCTTAATGCATTCTTGATATGAATGTTATGATGTGGTTGAGTTGGCTGATGGAGTGAGAAACACTCTTATGATTTAGTACTAACATGATGGCTATAGTATACTAGTTTTTTACACATGTTTAAGTAGCATTCATTTTGTATGGTTGAGAAGCATGAGTAGGCTATTGGAGAGAATGGATGTGTTGTGAATGGTTGTGGGTCAGATTGGACAGTGAGAGACAAAATAGAATGTGACTACAGGTTGCAAAGGATCTGAGTGTGTGATGAAATGAAAAACCCTAATTCCTCAGAAGTGATACACATGTTGTAGTAAAGACTGACCGTGTACATACGCGAGTTATAGTGAGTCAGGGTGCGTACATATGCGAGTTGCATTACTGACAGGTCGCGTACCTATGACAGATTGATATCTGTGGAGGATTGTTGCCTCAACTGAGTTGGTGTTGAGGATGTAAGTTGAGTCTTGCATATAGAGCTGGTGCTCTTGTAGAGTTGTACTCTATTCAGTTGTTGCTGATAAAACCCAAGGATTGAAGTCCGTAATAAAAATAAAATTGTATATACATCTTGTGTTCGTTGTGTTCCTTGTGGTGATGATTTGTTGATGATATATTGCTAATATGTGTTCACACTTAACTGGTTATAATTGACAACAATGAGTAATGATTTAATGGTGATCGCTAACTAATGAGTTTTGTGTAAGAGGAAAGTTTTGGGAAAAGAGCCCTACACTGTTCAACCCCCCCCTCTCAGTGTAGTCGATGTGTCCAACAATTGGTATTATAGCAAGCCTTCACTATAAGCCTTAACAAGCTTGGAGGAGATCTATGGACACACAAATGGATGATGAAGTTCCAATCCTTGATGAGGAAAATTATTCTACATGGAGAATAGAGATGAGAGTGCATTTGAAGGAAATGGGAGTAGGTATTTGGAAGATAGCCATTGGTGGATCATTTTCTTTGAAGAACAAGTCAAATTTTGCAGCTCAAAGGGAAGGAAATAAGAATGATGCATTGGCTCTCAAGACCATTCTTAGTGGACTCTCAAGCCCTATCAAAGAGAGCATGGGACAATGCACTTCCGCCAAGGATCTATGGCTAAAGCTAAAAGAGACATATCAAAGCAAGAAGGAAGATATTGAATATCACTCCATCAAGATCATTAAAGGTAAAGAATCTCAAAAAATTCTTGATTGCATTATTTCTAGATGTGAGCTTGAAAGCATTTCAAATGAAGACAAAGAATCATGTGATGATGTTGGCACAAAAGAAGATCTTGAAAGCATTTTAGATGAAGAAAAAGAATCATGTGATGATATTGGCACAAAAGAAAATCTTGAAGACATTTCAAATGAAGACAAAGAATCATGTGTTGATGTTGGCGAAAAGAAAGATATTGAAAATATTTCAAATGAAGGTAATGAATCCTCAAAGACCCTTGATTGAAATAATTCAAAGAGTGATGATTTTGAATACTTCTCTACAAGTGAAGAAGACAATATAGAAATAGTTTATGTAGAGTTTGATGGTAGTTATCCCATGGAAAGGATAGAAGAAGATCTATTCGAACTTCAAAAGAAAGTTGAAGATGGTTTATATGAATATAACAATGACCATTATTATATAGACTATAGCTATTTTTCAGATAACGCAAAGAAGTTTCTTAGGAGGAGTAAAAGACACATCTTCAAGTTAAGGGAAATGCTCAAGGAACAAGAAGAGAGTAATAAGATTCAATTAGAAGAAAAGGAAGAAGAGATCACAAGACTAAAGAATGAAAAATAAGATATGAAGGTAGATGATGATGTTAGAAAAATAGGACCGTGGAGCAATAAAATAAAAACAAATGCGGAAACAAAACATAGAAGATACACAATACAAGAGAGACACAGATTTACGTGGTTCACCCAGTGTGGGCTATGTCCACTAGAGAAATTGCCAGGTCCTTCCTTTATTATTATTTAGCAAATGAAGGGATACAACCTACATCAAAACCCGCTATAACTTCCTCTTCTTTCTCTCACAATCTCCTCTTTCAGAATACAATATTCGCCATCCATCATAGCCGCAATACATTTCCCTCATAAAAGAGGGTTTCCTTCTAGGGAAAAAACCCTAACATAATCTCTACCGTTAGATCTACGACCTTATAATGAATGGTCCAGATTTACAATGAAATTACAATATACATTTACAAAGCAATTTTTCCTTCGGGGGCTTCACCCCCGAACCCCTGCTGGGGGTTCACTTGCCCCCAGAACCCCCAACCAGGGGGATAGCCCCCTCGAACCCCGCAGAGGGGGTAGCCCCCCTCTGCACTCCCCCGCATGGAAGAGTGTACATACTTCTGGAGTGTAAATACTTCATGGGTTATAAACACAGCTGAAAGCAAGGACCTCTCAATCAGGAAGATAATCAGGCTCCACAACCAACACTCTCCCACTTAGAGATTGATCTCAACAACTCCACCACTGTTGTATATGCTGGACTCTGAACCTTCTTGGACCTGGCAAATTTCTCATCTTCATCTTCATTCTTGAAGACCAACTGAAACTGAGCAAGAACTCAGTT
>SNQJ01S0196544.1:0-17391 GCA_010110895.2 Picea sitchensis
CACACATTCAAAAAATATAACACATACCCAACAAAAAATTGGTAAAAACTTTAGAAGAATCAATGGAATTGTAGATATTAGTTCTTGAGATTGAATATTCTGGGTGTAATAAGAGTTGAAATTGAACATTCCTTGTGTAATAAAGGTTTTTCAAGATAGTGAATCTATTTATGTATTCAAAAATACAATTTAAGTAATGGAAAATTGCAATTTCACCAATAATTACATAGCTAGATTCGAATGGATATTACCAAAAAAAACTTAAAAAATAAATTGCTTAAACTTGTCATAAAACAATTTTATATATGACACTTAGACTTAAGTGTTGCTTATATGATGTTAGTGTATGCACTCTATTTGTGTTGCAACGTTCTCTTCCATTGCTAACATAATGAAATTGCAATTTTGAAAATAGACGTTTGTGATTTAGGAAACCGTGACAATGTTAGATGAAATTTAAGTCCTTTTTCATTTGAACATTTATTTATTGTAATTTCACCCTTCAAAACTTCTAGTTCCCACCAGGGTTGGAATTTCAAACCAGTAAAGCCCATCAAATTTGACGGTTTGGACTATTCTAATGCATGTTTTGCCCGTTTTAAAGGAGGTTGATGGTTAGAAGATTTTTCTAACCGTATTTGATCCCTGGTTCCCACGATCCTTACCCATCTTATCAAATTTATTTAAAAAATAAATTCCACTTACTACCCAAAGAGCCATGATGAGGTGTGATCACCTCACCATCATACTACACTACTGTTTTTTGTTTTTTTTGGGGATATTTATTTGAAATTTGGTCATAAATTGTTGTATCTGTAGACTTGAGTGATTAATTCTGTGTAATTTTATTGTCTCAAGATTTTTTCAACACACTGAATCCATTTTATATTAAAAAAATTAATTTAAACAACACAAAATTGTGATTTGGTGTAGATTTATGTAGCCATATTCTGATGAAAATGACAAAAACATAGAATAATTAGACAATGTCGAGTAAGAGTGTGTTGTCAATAATGGTAGCAGGGTTCATAGAAGGTATTCCACCCAGGGTTCAAAATTGAACCCGTCATAGCTCGTCAAAGGGTCTCTGGCCTGTCCCAGAAGTGTCCTCGAAAATATGCACGTAAAAAAAAAGTTTAATTTTATTTTTACCCATTTTAAAAGAAGTGCTACATGGATGCTAAAATTCCATGAAAAGGAAACAATTCAAAATGTCAATCACCAGTACTTATTTCATAACTGAAACCTGCAAGATTAAATGAATTATGTGTGACAGTATGGACAAAGATAATGGCTATGGCAGCGAAGTGACAGGGTAGCGCGGACCTCAGTGTCCTGGATCTACGCATGGTAAATTTGTATTAAATCGCATAGATCTGCTGTTGAATCTAGATATCTACCTAGAGGTTCTGGGACTCCCTACTACCTAGTCTCGTGAAATTCAATGTATCCAACAATAATATGACTGGCCCTGTTCCTGATACCTTGAATAAATCCCCCCGATTCATTCCTTGGAAACAATGTTTGAGGTGAACCCCAACTATAACCTGACAGTGGAATCCGCAAAAAGCATCGAGTAGGAAAGATCTCTGGCATTGCAATGGGTGGCATGATGATGTCTATTTGATTGGTTTGATTTTTGTTATTCTTGTAATTTTGTGGGGGAAGAGTAAGCTTGTAACCCCTGACAATAATGAAGATGAAAAATCAACGTCTAAGGATGATTATTCAATTTCTCTGCTAGAGCCTGAGAAGATCGAAAAAAACCTTGTATTTTCCCATCAATAAGCATACATTTAGTTTTGAATATTTGTTGAGGGCGTATGCAAAGGTTTTTGGAGAAGTGTCGGGGTTTCTTACAAGGCTATTCTCTGATTTGGAACGATGGTTGTAGTAAAGAGTGAAATGAAGGTTGTTGTTGAACCTAGTAAATTCATTCATCAAATTAATAGGATGGCCAAGATGAGCCATAAGAATATGATTTCATTGAAGACTTGCTACTTCTCCCGAGAGGCAAAACTTTGGGTCTATGACTACATGCCAATGGGTAGCCTTTACTCACTTCTTCATGATGTCATTTATTAGACTCTGAATCTAGTAACCCGAGTTCAAATCTTGGTGGAAAGTCTTTCTCCTCCCTTTCTTCAAATTGTCTTTGGTTGATTGCAGAAATAGAAAAAATCCATTGTATTGTCAATTAAGTTAATTTGACAATTCATTGATTTCTTTATTTGAATTTGAAGATGAATTGAAATTATTTTGCAATGCAGGATGAAGTATGATTTCAACTTCAAACAGGAAATGATTCGTCGTCCGTGTTGGGGATCAGTTGGAATTCGAAATCCCGCCCTCTGAGGGCATTTTGAGGAGAGGGATGGTTTATTGATCATGTGGAAATGTGTTGTGGAGTTTCTGTTTAGGGAAATATAGCAACAGGGATGATTTTAAGGATGAAAATTTATTTTAAAATGTAGAAACCTTAGCGAATCTTACTAATCCTTCATATGCCAACTATAAATGTTTGGCGACATTTTTATAAAAATATTCAAATTTCTAAGGATTTTATATAGTTTGTATAAAATTTTGGCGATTTTTAAGTTAAAATAATTTTATCCTATAGAATTTGGGTGAATCATTTTTACAATAGCGAATCTTTTTTTGGGAAAAACCATGGAAAATTAACCCATGAGCGAAATTTAGCCCCTAAAATCATCCCTATATAATAGCAAACAATACATTGCACCACATGCACTGCAAGAGATTTCAACATCTTGGGAGTTCAAGGTTTGAAACTCATCGTATCCTCAAAGTTCGTCGTCTCCTCAAGGTTTCATATATTGTTTGACTCAAGAGACCGCATTGGAGTGGAAATTATTCTTTACACAATCATTTTCTTTAAATGTCCAATGAGAAAAATAGAAGCAACAACGATATCTATCTCTTTCTCATGGTTACGTTGTTAGGGTTTTGTTTGCTTTGATTTTCATTTCATACCACCTTATGTTATAGGATTCTCCTTAAGAATTAAGTCAAATAAAACATAAATATATGAATTTTACGATTCCCCTTTGTTTTTCTTTATCCATAATGTATGGATTTAATCATTTTTTTAATTTACTAGCCAGCAATAACAACCCTTTGCACTGGACATGATACAAACATACTCAATAACCCACAATTGTTTCAAACTTTGAAGGGGAGGTCGAAACCATGCATTAAAATGACTTTTGCATGGTTTCGACCTGCCACTAATGGTTCCTCATAGGGATTCGACCCTCTCCCAATGCCACCAACGTCTAATTCTACCCGCCTTCTCAGTTAGAGTGGGTGGAAACCAAACAAGGCACATGATGAGAAGTGGGTGGAGGAGGTATGAAAGGTACTTGCATGGTTTATTTAATCTACAATTGGATTTGTGTTTCTTCAATTCAATGTTTTAATATAATTATGTGCATTTTTTTTTATTTGATTCAGTGTTTTAATACAATTATGTGCCTACAAGTGTAGATAGATTGTGGAGAGATGTTGGTGAAGACATGGATTGTAGAGGAAACACTCTATCAAATCAACTTTAAAATATTTTCACTCGAGGTATTTCTCATTTATTCCACACTCTATTTTGTGCTCTATTTTATAAAAAAGATAGAAGAGTTTTTATAGAAAATCGAAAAAGAAAATAGAGTCGAACATAGATTGATTTTACCCTTCAATAGATTTTAAACTCACTACCTTTATCACTCTTAACCAAATCTTGAATTCCCTTCTCTCACTTTGAACCAAATTCTAAATGGCATTCCCTCAGGTAAGCCGCCACTTGACCTAATTGTTGACATGATTGCTTGTCCATTATTTCTTACTGGTGGGATTTTTTGTTTTGTTTAAGTTTTTATTTTTCATTTGAATCAATGTCTTCTTGCACTAAATTTGTCCAAATTGGTGTCTTGGAATTTCAAATGAGACTCAAATCAGAATGCTTGTTTTTCTCTAGTTGCATCTGTATTTTTGATTGTTTTTCTCCAGTTGCATCCACAATTTGGTTTATGTTGATGATGTTATATCTCAATTCAAAACTTCATTTTTCCCTTTTTTTGTTGGTTACCATGACCATTTTGTTCATAGGTATCCTTGAATACAATTTGGTTAGATAGCTAAAATGGTGTGTTGTGTTGCATATAGATCTTTTAGTTTGCATTAATTGTTGATGGAAACCTTTATTTCAGGAGTTCAAACACATTTTCTTTCTATTGAACTTATTGGACTTGAGAATCAACCTATTTATTCCCTTGATAGGTGCCTCTAGGCTGTTGGAAAATTGAAAAATATAGAGGTCAATGACTTCAGTTCTTGAGAGAGGTCCTACTAGTTCCACAAGTTTTCACTCGATATCATCTCCATCCATCAAAGCCATCTAGAAAGAGATTAAATTATATAGCAACACCAATAGTTCACCCTTGATCATTACCTTGCCCCTTACCAACCCCGAGTACCTCAACCACACCAACCAAATTCCTAAGACAATTTTGTCATCCAAGAAATTTTCATAGTTTTATTTAGTTAAAGGTTAACAATGTGGTATTAAAATGAAATGAAAGTTATGTATGTTATCAAGCTTAAGTTTATTGTTGGCCATCTTATTGAAAACTATGTCTGCCTATTTTAATCTTCAAAAAGTTATTTATGCATAAATTTTTCTAGTTTTTTTATTTTATTTTTGTGTGGGTCACTTAAAAGTGGACTTCTTATTGTTTTTTTTTAAATTTACAATTTTTAATCTAAGTATTGTTTAATTTTTTAAGATCGTAAAGATTTGGAAGGATACTATTTTATTTTTTCATTTTTTTAATGAAGGGTTTGCTTAATTTACACTGTTCAATTGAAGTACAATTATTTTTATAACTTTTCATCTTTGAAGGGTTGGATGATTATATGCCCTTCAACTGAAATTAAAATCATCCCTTCAAATTTGATCACTAATTCTGCCACCAAAATCGATGGGGAACGACCCTTTGACTACGATGCACTACCACCATTGTCACTAGAATTTCATTATTCCATTGAAACTATTACTCCACCAATGTCCTGGCCTGTCAGTATTCCATTGAAAATGTCATTCAACGACAACTGTATATTTCGTTTTCTTTGGAGGGCAGACAATCCTTCCACAATATCTAATTGTTCATGCAAAATCACTGTGCATAATGATATGGAAATTAATGAAGGTCGTGTCATGCTCTACATGTTGATGGGAGTAGGCTACTTTGGGAGCAAACAAACCCACTTTTCAGGCAAACAAATGGGCCTAAATCTGGCTAGATTTTTAGGGGTAGTCTGAGTTTTGCATGGATCAAAGTTCCATGCATTTCAAATCCTCACCCCAAGGGTTTTTCCCCATTTTAAACCAACCCAGAGGCTCAGAAAATCGATCAGAGTTCTAGATTGGCCAAGAATTTAAAAGTGGGCCGCCGGAGGACCTGCCGGAAAGGTAACTCGGGAGGGAAGATTTCTCCTGGGTTAGCCCACTCCCATGTTGATGTGCTCACTATTATTGGTACCAATATTGACGTTTCTATGCTGTCCTTTCGAGCAATGGACCACAAGACTATTGTTGGTCCCTGTGGCTATTCAATTTGACACACTTCTTAATACACGTCCATAAAGAAATGATATTCATGATAGTTTCAACGTATGCAGATCCTGGCAGGATTATCAGTCAATTAATTAAAGTCATCTTAATAATTAAATTCAATCAATGTATACTGACTCAGTACTAAGTAATTAAAGTCAAAATTAATGTATACAACCTCATAGGATTACATGGTGTGATGATTTGTTTTTGGAAATTTTTATATTTTAATTAATTTATTTTCTTAATGGTTTTTTTCCCAATAACATTAGACTATGCCCATAAAATTGGTCTCGTTAAATTTAAAAAATAATTAAAATAAGAAAATTGAATTTGAAAAATTTGAAAGCTAACATTTTTATTTTGTAAAAATTACAATTAATACAAAATATATACTAAACATTACAAAAATTTAAAAAACAAAAAAATAAAAATAAAAAGTTAATTTTTTTTTACTTAGTAACAATTACAACAATATACATACAAAATATATACTAAAAATTATAAAATTTTAAGAAATCAAATGAAATTGATAATGATGATGATGATGATTAACATCCACTAAGACATAATTGGTTTATCAGATCTTAAGAGGGTAAGGGATTACTTGTAATTCTTTAGAATTTTGTTTCTGTGCTCGAAAAAAAATCAGAGAAGCTTTCCAAGATCACCATAGTTTTTTTGAGTTAAAAGGTTAAGAAGGTTGGTAGTGTGACAAATATTTTGAAATTGAGATCTAATTTGGGTATAGGTTGGACAATCTAACATAAAGTGATTTTCATCTTCAACTTTCTTAGTGTCACAAAGGTGGAACACTCTTTCATCCCAGGGTGTTTTAGGAATTGACCAACGCCCAATTTCACTATGGAGCTCATGAGATTTTTTTTTATCTTAGCAATGCTTATTTTTTTCTTTACACTTGTCAAAACAGAGAGATAATTTTGATCTTCTAGATTAGGGTTGATTACATCCTTATAGTACCTTAATTTTTTCCCTCTAACTCTTTATCAGACCACATTTTCTCCTTAAATTTTGATTTGATGATATTTTTAATAGTATTCTTATTTTTCAAAATGGTGTCTTCCATGATTCCCCAAAAGTTTAGCCAAGACCGGGCATCTTTATGCCATCCTCGCTTGAGTCGATGGTGGTTATGAATGGATTTGGAAGCAATTATAGGAATCCTTTTATCTTCCATGTTGTTTAAATTTTTCTTATACATTAGGTATCTAGTCATAGTTGTGCTCTCAATGGGGGAGAGGCTTGCCTCTGAGAGGAGGATGGGATAGGGTGTATTTCCTTTAATTTTGAGATTCTAGGTTATACCATTCTTTTGTATTTTCTCTATATTTCTCCAAGATTCATGAGAGATTCTACATCCCCATACTTCACATCCATAAATAACGATAGGCGTAACAAGAGTCTCAAAGAGGAGTTTTTTCTTATCCCAAATCCAAAGATCGGTTTATTTACAATTGTTTTCAAGCCCAGAATAAGCTTTCCATCCCCCAGTAATCCTTTTCTCAATGCTATAATTCCAGTTGAGTTTGTGGTGAATATAAATTCCAATATATTTGTATGAAGTCACTTACTCTAAGTTTTTGTGGTCATATACGAAGGTATCATAAGTGATCTTATTGGATTTAATGATCATGACCTTAGTTTTGTCAGTATTAACAGTCATACCCATATTGGAGGAAAAATCCTTGAGTATTCTTAGTTGGTTTTCAAGATCGTGGGGACTCCTCACCATAAGAACAATATCATCGACATAAAGAAGAAGATTGATTACTATACTAGTGAGAGTAGGACCAACACAACCTGCTTCCTTCAAGCAATCTTCTAACTTGTCAATGTATATGTCAAAAAAGGTAGGGAACAAGGGACAACCTTGCTTGACTCCAATATTGAATTTAATCTCTTTCGATCAGCCCTCAGTTTTTTTGAAATTGGAAATAATGTTCTCATACAACCTTATTGCAACGAACCTCAACTCGAAAGGCACTTGTATCTCTTCCAACCTATTCCAAAGGTTTTTCCTAGGAATCGTGTCAAAAGCTTTTCTAAAGTCAACAAAAAAGATTGGTTTTAGTATTCTGTAACTCCTCTGCAATGATCATAAAGGTAAAAATATGGCCCACAATTGAATGATATATCCTAAACCCGACCTGGCCTTTAGCATTTTTATCGTGATTTTCTAGCCAAAGTATTATCTTCTTTTCCAAAATAATTCCATAAAGCTTGGCTAAAACCGGGCTTATCATAATGGCCCTATAATTAGAGGGAATGTTTATATCTCCATTTTTAAAAATAGGAACAACAAGGCTTTGTGTCCAGGGTTTAGGGAAGCCCTTCTTGACTGCTAAATTTAAGAGCTTGTGTATGTGAGGGATGAGGATAGGCCCTCTTATTTTAAAAAATTCAGCTTGATAGCCTTCAATGTCCTTAGCTTTCCCATTTGCAAGCCGCTTAACCCCGAAATCTATGTATTTCAAAGAAAAAACTTCATCCTCTGTAGGGACAATATGAATGGTGTCCATGGCATTATGGAATTCATAAATAATTTGATGGTAGGAATTCCAGTCCCTTAAGGGAATTGTATTATTTTCTTTAGTATTGTGGTTTAGAATTTTCCTCCAAAACTTCTTAGGATCCAACTTAGATAGTTGTGAAAGATGCTCTTGCCATTTAATGATTATAATATCCTTGATCCAAATTATTGATTCTTTCTATGTGAAAATGATATGAAACCCTTACAATAATTTGCTAAATGAGGAATATTATCAAACACATGGAAAACACACATAAATAGAGAAAAAAAATATGTCATCTTATTATAAATGGGAAAGACAATACAAATATCTGTAGTGGTTGCAAAAATAACTACAGAACAAGACTAGGAATATAAACGATTGGCTGCTAGGAAACTACACAATCTTCTACAAAACACACAAGGAAACCTGGTATGATGCCAACATAGAAACAAAGGCTCTCCAAGCCTCTCACTACTCTTCTCTAGTATACTTCAAGATATTAAGAAAATACCACAAGACAAAGACTCCAAATGAACTTTCCTTTGTCTATCTAGGGTTGGTATTACAACACCAAAACTAAACCTGCACTGGAAGGGTTTTTCACAAAACCTAATGAAAATGCCGACCACAAGAGAACTCAATACATATAAAATCATAATGCCCAAAGAGGTAGTATCCCCTTATATTTATTCTTCTTCTCCGATTCTTCTATATCTTCCTTCTTGACTGATTCAAACCCTTGCTTGATTAAAATATAATTATTTATTTTATTTAATATCTCTTTAGGGTTTGATACTTTGAATCCCCTTTTTTGTTGTTGACTATAGCCTACGGGAGTCATGTAGGCTAATGAGTCATCAATTGGAGGGGGACATTAAAATCCTCCCTTCCGGAAATTGCTTGTCCTCGAGAAATTTGAGATCAGGGTGTTGTAAAATCTGTTCACCTTCCCATGTAGCATCTTCTGCAGGCAACCCCTTCCATATGACCAGGTACTCTCGAATAACTATGATTCTCAGTTTTTGTTCTCATACATCCACAATCCTTTCGGGTGCCAAAACCAATTGTCCTTCCTCATTTAGAGGAGGAATATCCGTCGAAGTGGTGACTTGTTGGCATAATGTCGTTTTTAGGAATGACACATGGAATGTGTTATGGATTCTAATTCCTTCTGGTAGCTCCAACTCATATGCCACCTCTCCAAATCTCATGATCACTTTATAGGGTCCATAAAAATGAGGTTTCAACTTCTCTACACCACTCTTCTTTAGTGAATAATTTTGGTAAGGTTGTAGCCTAAGAAAGACTAGGTCCCTGACCTCAAAATTGCACTCCACCCGATGCCTGTATGCATACACATTCTGTTGGTTCTGAGCAATGTGAAAATTCTCCTTTAGGATCCTCAAGATGTCCTAACTTTCTTGCAACTAGTATTTGGCCTTGGAATCCCTGTTCTCTCCAAATTCCAAATCTACAAATGATGGGGCATCATAGAGATACAACACTCTGAATGGACTCATCCCGATGGACATGTGATGAGTGGTGTTGTAATAGTGCACCACGAGATGAAACCATTTTATCCATGGTAATTTTTGTCCTGAAACATAGTTCCTTAGGTACCCTTCTACCCATTTGTTCACTATCTCAGTCTGTCCGTCTGTATGGGGGTGATAGCTAGTACTAGGTGTCAACTCCATCCCAGATAACCCGAATAGATCATGCCAAAACACACTGAGAAACTTGCTATCTCGGTCACTGACTATGTTCCTCAGAAGACCATGGAGTCTAAACACTTCTTGGAAGAAAATATCTGGCACCTATTTGGTCAACCTATCTACCACCACATAAATACAATCGTTTCCCTAGAATTTTGGTAACCCTGTAATGAAATCCATGGAAATTATCTCCCATTTCCTCTTTGGAATAGGTATTTTTTATCACATAAAGTTGCCCAGGGTCACAATCTACAGCCATAGGTACAAGTAAACAAGAAAGTGAAACTTGCAGCAGCAGGGATCCTTGTGCATTTCGAATTATCACCATCCCCAAACGCCATTGGAAGGTTCCCACAGTTGGTAGGTGGATAAGTTTTTGTGAAGGAACTAAATAGAAGACGCGCCCAGATCACAAATCACGATTGGATTGACGATCGCCAGTCATTTTAGCGCCATAAGATGCACGGTCATTAAAATCGAAGGGGCAGGCTGAAATCCAAACCATGGTTTTGCGGGGTGGCTACGTGGCAAGAAGCGGTGCATTTCGGGCCTAAAAGCGGTATGGGTCCAAACCACTTTCTTCGGCCCCGAAATCATGTGCTCTTACAAGCACCGTATCAATTAGCAGCGTGTGGAAACTCCCTACTGGTCAAGTCACATTCTGATCCTGAGGAGGGTTCAACCAATGAGCGAGCATGGACATTTGTGGCCACTTGCTTATTCGACGCCCAATCCATGAGAGACACATGGTCACCCCTGATTTGTCAAGTCGCTTCTCCGATCCTAAGATGAATTCAGTTAATGGAAAAGGACCGGTAGATGAAACCTTAGCTCAGTCCATAAATGGGAAGTGTGAGAGCCATGACCAAAGAGATAGAGCTATCAGTTGGGTTACAACATGGGCAGTTTCTTCTTCTAGGTCCATATTGACAGGAGCTTGCATCTGACATAACAAAAGATGCACAATCTGACAGAAGGATACGTAGACGGAAGCATTGAGAGAGATAGCCAGGTCACACTCCTGGTAGTTGTAAACTGAGCTGATATAAATAGATCAATTTATGTTTTGAAAAGGGGGGGTGTTTTTTAGAGGCTAGAGAGATGAGAGAGTTTTAGGAGCAGTGCTCTGTATGTTTCATTTTGGAAGCATGAGGGCTTGGATTGTAAATATCACATTATTGAAGATTCCTTTGAGTTGTTTTTATCAGATCGTCTTCTTAGTTTACTTACTACCTATGTTTTCTTGTCTGTATGTAATGTCTCTGATTTATGGATTCTTGAGGTGGTGGAAGATCTGCTGTCATCTTGCCCATCTTTCATGGTTCAACAGATGTTTTCTATTTCCCTTTCTTGTCTGGATGTAATCTCTCTGATTTATGGATTCCTGAGGCGGTGGAGGATTTGTTGTCATCTTGCCCATCTTTCATGGTTCAACAGACGTTTTATGTTTTCCTTTATTGTCTGAATATAATCTCTTTGATTTATGGATTCCTGAGGCGGTGGAGGATCTACTATCATCTTTCCCATCTTTCATGGTTCAATAGACATTTTATGTTTCCCTTTCTTGTCTGGATGTAATCTCTCTGATTTGTGGATTCCTGAGGTGGTGGAGGACCTGTTGTCATATTTCCCATCTTTCATGGTTCATCATATGTTTTATGTTTCCCTTTCTTGTCTGGATGTAATCTCTCTGATTTATGGATTCCTGAGGCGATGGAGGATGTGTTGTCATCTTGCCCATCTTTCATGGTTCAACAGACGTTTTTTGTTTCTTCTTGTCTGGATCATTGTAAACCCTCTAATTTTTGGATTCCTGAGGTGGTGGAGGATCTGTTGTCATCTTTCCCATCTTTATGGTTTATCATTCAAACACCTTTTGTTTTCCTTCTCCTCATCACCACATAAAACTTTTGTCTGATAGGTATCTTAAATGCCTTCATTATTCACAATACTTATGACTCCATGCCCAATGGTCCATCACTGATCTGCAGTGATACTTGTTCTCTTCTCCTCTTCTCTACAGTCTTACTATTCCACCTACTCAAACCATTTTAATTCATTTTACCCTTTGTTTTGATAGGTACTAGGCTTATCCTCTTGCAGTCAGAGGGTGACTCTCAGTGATAACATTATGGTTGGAGTAAAATTGTTGGGTGTTTCATTTCTGACTTGTTTTGCTAACAAGTCCTACACTCCCTCAAATACCATAGTACATCCACCTTGAGACCCTTCCATGAGAATCTCTCTCTGACCTTTCTATAAGTCTTCAAGTACCCTGGGTGGTCGGCTAAAGGGGCATCATGAACAACCCTCAAGATCTTATCCTTGAGCATGGATTCAGGGACAAGATAGATCCTCTCCTTGTATTAGATGATATCATCCACTACTCTGTATCTGCCATCCTGGTTGGTACCTTCCATCAACTCACAGGCGAATGTATTTTTGGAATATTCCACCAAGAGGGTAGACTTCGAATCTGTTGAGACCTTAGCAAGGGAAAAGACTGAAGGCCTCCTAGAAAGGGCATCAGAAACTACATTCTTCTTTCCCTTAACATATTCAATATCAAAGTCATAGTCTTGTAACTTACTCACCCACTTCTGTTGTCTTTTGCTCAAATTGTTTTGCTCCAGAAAGTATTTCAAACTGTTGTGGTCGATCCTTAATAAAAAACGTCCTCCCACTAGGTATTGTCATAATTTGGTGAGTGCATGCATAATAGCCAACATCTCCTTATCATAGATGGAGTAGATCCTTTCTGGTTCCCTCAACTTCCTGCTCTCAAAATTTATGGGATGGTGGTTTTGCATTAGTACCACTCATATCCCCTCTCTGGATGCATCAAACTCCAGTACAAATGGCTGAGAGAAATTTGGAAGTGCTAGTACCGAGAAAATTCTCATTACCTTCTTCATTTAGTCAAATGATGCTCGTGCTTCTTCAATAGACCTAAATGCTCCATTTTTGGTCATATATGTCATCAGTGCTCCAAGTTGTGAAAACCCTTTCACAAATCATCTGTAATAGCTGCATATCTTGAAGAATCCTCACAACTCTGTGATTGACCTAGGGGTAGGAGAATATAAGATCGCTTGGATATTTTCTTGATGCACCTTCACTCCCTCAACATCTATTATGTGCCCTAAATACAAGATATCAGTCAATCCAAATTCACACTTTTCCTCCTTGGAAAAAAGTGATTGTTCCCCCATAATGCTGAGAATCTCATCCAGATTCCCCAAATGTTCCCTCAACGTCTTACTATAGATCAGACGATTATCAAAGAACACCAATATGAACCTTCTCAACTATTTGTTGAAGATATGGTTCATGCATGACTGGAAGGTAGCTAGTGTGTTAGTCAACCCAAAGGGCATGACCACAAACTCATAGTTACCATAGTGACATCATAATGATGTTTTGTGGATGTGCTCCTCTCTCACCCTGATCTGGTGGTATCCTGATCAAAGATCAATATTTGAAAACTATAATGTTCCATGTAGCTCATCTATTAGCTCATCAATACTTGGTATCAGGTATCTGTTCTTAATAGTCTTCTTGTTTAGAGCCCTGTAGTCAATGCACATTCTCCATGTGCCATCCTTCTTCTTCACCAGTACTACTGAAGAAGCAAATGGACTATAGCTAGGCTAGATGTATCCCATATCCAACAGATCCTGTATGGCCTTTTCTATCTCATCTATGAAATTATGGGTGGCCCCTCCATCAATCAGCGTCGTAACTCTTTGTCCCTACATAATGCCCCTAATTTGGAAGGTATAGTACTTGGGGACGTATGACAATGTGGCTATGGTCACCTTCTTGACCCCTTCTTGTAATGGTGCATGTTCTATAATTTCAAGGTGTGGTGCCTCAACACTGTTCTGACCCTCATCTAGACTAATCAGGTTCTCCTCCTCACCTTCATCTTCTTCATTAGATAGTACTTCAATATAATGGACCTTTCCTTTGTTCATACATTGATGACCTAGTTCCCATGGATCCTTGCAACTAAAGAATAGTTTCTTTCTTCTAATCTCTCTCAGAGCGTCTTCGTCCAACCTGTATTTCCCTGTCCATGTTTATTGGGGAAACTTTGTCACCTGCCCCTTCTAAGGAATGAAGTTATTTACTGGGGCCTTTCTGACCATTGTGTATGCCATATCCTGAGTTTTATTGATGGCATTCTATAATGTGGGTGGCCTAAAATCCTTAACCCAACCCTTCAAGGGNCCTCTGTAAATAACATCACTAATCTTTGTTTTGAGGTATCAATTACCTTGACATCCAACCTATGAAACTCTGTGATAAATTCCTCTAGTGTACCTATCTATCTCAACTGGGCCAACTTCCTGAAATGAATTTCAGGATCCTTACTTTTGAACCTATCCATCACCCTCTAGGTGAATTCTGCATATGATGTAATGTTAACATGTCCGAGGGTGACCAAACCATGATGCCACCATTCATGAGCCTCCCCATCCAAATGTAAGGTGGAAATCTTGATTGCCTTTTTCTCGGTCATTGGGTTGAGCTGAAGGTAAGTCTCCATCTTTTTCACCCATGCGCTGACTGAACTCTTAGCTGATCCATCGAAAGAAGGAATAGTTAACCTACCCGCTCTATGCATAAGATCATAGTTTTGCTAGTACTGTACTACTTTGTTACATTCCCTTGGTTTGTTCCTATATTTAGCATTGTAATAGTCTTGGAAAGAAAACTATTTCTAGAAACCTTCTGGTGTGGCTAGGTGCTCTTTGTAACCTTTAAGGGGATCACTATCCTAGTCCTCTTGTTATGGATCTTTTGTCTACTTATCCTTAAGAATTTATGGTAATGATGGCCTTGGTATTTTACTGCTACCTATAGGTGAGCCGCTCTGTATTGGAAAATGAGTGTTGTTATTCTCCCTATAGGCCCTACTACTTTGTTGACTGCCCTCTGCCTGATTCCAATTGTAGCCTCCTTGGATTTGAATGAGCTGTGTCAGGAGTTGTCTTGTCTATTGTTGGCTAGAAGTCATCTGTAGTTTTCCTGTAACTATAGATTCCAACAATTGTTGGACTTTGTCTTCACCCTGGTTTCCCGTGCTTCCTTCTAGTTCTGATTTTGATGGGATTTCTTCTGACTTCCTCTCCAATGATTTGTTAGAGGGTTGTCCTCCACCCCCCTTCTTCCTTGACATTACAGGCTATAAAAATCACCACTATATTCACACAATCTGATTTCCTTCCCATGGTTTCCCCTCACTGTAAATCACACAGCTTTTTCTGGAAAAACCCTGAAAATTGTCGAAATTAAAATGATGATAAATTTAGTTCTGGGACTCCATTTCGGCTGATTTGTTTTTTTTAAATTGGGTATTTTTCCATGAGGAATTCAAATACCCAATTTTTTTTGGAAAATTCCTCTCAGAAAGTTTCATATATGAGCCTGGAGTTTTCCACCGCAATTTTCTTCCAAACAAATTCTGTATTTTTTTTTTGGCTAAGGAAAGTTCTCTGATGCAATCATAGGCTGACAATATCACCAACTCTGATACCACTGTAATATCCTTGACCCAAATTATTAATTCTTCCTATGTGAAAATGATATGAAACCCTTACAATAATTTTCTGAATGAGGAATATTATCAAATACATGGCAAGCACACATAAATAAAGCAGGATAATATGGCATCTTATTATGAATGGGAACACCAATACAAATATCTCTAGTGGCTATAAAAACAACTGCAAAACAAAACTAGGAATATAAACTATTGGCTGCTAGGAAGCTACACAATCTTCTACAAAACACACAAGGAAACATGGTATGATTCCAACATAGAAACCGAGGCTCTCCAAGCCTCCCAATTATCTACTCCAGTATACTTCAATCTCTTTAGAAAATAACACAAGACAAAGAATCCAAATGAACTCTCTTTTGTCTAGCTAGGGTGGGTATTGCACCACCGAAACTAAACCTGCACTGGAAGGTTTTTTTCCAAAACCCTAACGAAAACATTGGCCACAAGAGCACTCAACATATATCAAATCATAATTCCCAAAGTAGTAGGATCCCCTTCTATTTATTCTTCTTCTTCGATCCTTCTAGACATTCCTTCTTGACTGAATCAAACCCTCTCTTGATTAAAATATAACTATTTATTTTATTTAATATCTCTTTAGGGTTTCATACTTTGACTCCCCTTTTTATTTGTTGACTATAGTCTATGAGATTCATGTAGGCTAATGAGTCATCAATTGGAGGGGGACATTACATTGATATAGTACCTTTTTTTCCTTTTAATTAGGGATTTGTACGTATTGATATTATCGAGTTTTAAGGACTCATTAGAAGCATCCCTATTAGCTTTCCTAGCAGTTTTACATTCTTTATCATACCAAGGGTTGGTCATTCTATTATTATTTTTACATGCAACTCGAAAGAGAACTTGTTAATAGAAGTGGAAAGGGTAGTTGTAAAATTATGATAGAGGTGTTCTATGTTGTCCTTATAAGTTAGGATATGTAATTCACTATTTAAATCCTTTAAGAAAAGGTCAACTTTACTTTTGTCAAAGCACAATTGTCTTTGATTATCATAATTATCTTCAATGGTGCTCATGTGCATGGAAAAATTTAGAGTTAGGGTTAAAGGTATATGATCAGAGTCAGGTTCATGGTCATTTAAACGGTAAAAAGTTACTATTTGGTTGGAAATGGGGATGTCAGATATCACATAATCCACAACACTACTACCTAGCCCATGAATACAAGTCATATGGTTGGAGTTTGGTCACTTCATTACTCCATTGCAAATTATTAAGTCTTGAGAGCGACAAATCTTGGCCAACTCAGTACCAAACAAATTCTCAATTAGGTATTCAATGCTTCTTCTATAGCTATTAGATAAAATAAGGTCCTCATCTAGCCATAAAGGATTATGCTTGGAATCATTGCTTAAAAGAGTAGCTTGGTTAGTTGTAATCCTAGCATTAAAGTCTCATAGCAAGAGGATATTACCTTCATTTTTCAAACTATAAATATCTTGTTCTAAATTATTATAGGGATAATTTCTATCTAGATTGTTTTTCTTATAAAAAGTAGAATTAATAGGTACAAAATAACAAAATGCTATATACATCTTCTTAGCATTGATGTCTGAAATTTCTATCCAAATGTACTAATTGAGAGGGTCGATCTTATGAAGTTGAATGTGAGGAGAAATTTTCTTTCTAATATAACAAGTTATGTCTCCTATCCCTCTACCATGGAACTTTTTGTTCCATGCCGATCACAAGGCAAAACCTTCTATGTTAGGGACCTTAGACTCTTCATGCTCCCAAGTTTCAACTAGACAAATAATATCAATAGCACTCAGGATCCAACTTATCATAGGACCTTTGTGCCATCGAAAGCCATGACAGTTCAAAAAAAGGATCTCATGTTGGACACACCTACCACACTTAGAGGGGGGGTGAATGAGTGTGGGGCTCTTTTTCCCAAAACTTCCCTCTTGCACAAAAACTCATCAA
>SNQJ01S0196545.1:0-17428 GCA_010110895.2 Picea sitchensis
AGAGCCTCACTGTCTACTGGATGACTCTGGAGCGGATCCCAAATAGGATTCTTAATATTCTTCGACGGCTCTCTTTTAATTTTCTGTGGAATGACCAAGCAGGCAATCACCGTTTTCATCTTTGCTGTTGGCAAACCCTGTCTAAACCTCGGAAGGCAGGGGGTTGGGGGCTAAAGAATCTCTCCACCTTCAACTCGACCCTCCTGGCTAGTTCCTTCTGGAGAGCTGTCACTCACGACAGTATTTGGAACCGCATCATCAAAGATAAGTACTTGGGCTCCCAGCCGCTCCTCAACTGGCTCAGAAAGCCAACGCTCCTGCAGAAGTGGGCGTCCCCTTTTTGGAAAGGGCTGGTCGCGTCCTCCCAAGTGATTCTCCACTGGCTATGGTGGAAACCCGGCTCAGGAAAATAAATTCGCGTAGGCAGAGATAAGATCCTCGGGCTAGGGGATCTGTCGATTCTCTCGCCATCACTGAGATCGCGGCTCGCGTCCTTGCATTCCACGTCTCTTGCTCAGGTCAATATACCGACTGGTGTCCTCCCTCTTCCTGACAGTTGGTTGGGCAGTGGAGAACTGTTCCTTGAAGGATCGAATGCCACCGAATGGATTCGTTTCACATCCGCCCTCAGAAGTGCCGGAATCTCCTTCTCTGATCAGCCGGATTATCTTCTTTGGGTCGGGGGGGATGCCACGGGCTCCATTTCGGTCAAAAACATCTACGCCACCCTCCTCCAACAGCTGAGACTTGAAGCGGACAACTCGTGGTTTCTCCAAATTTGGAAGTGGGCGGTCCCACTCAAACTTAAGCTTTTTACCTGGCTTGCGGGAAAAGAGAAAATCCTTTCCTGGGACGTGCTTAGATGCAGAGGCTGGGAGGGCCCTGACATTTGTCTTCTCTGCAGCCAAGCTTCGGAGGATATACACCACCTACTGGTTCACTGCTCTTTTACGAAGGAGGTTTGGAAACGTTTGCTCGCGTTTTTTTCTCTTTCAGTATCCTGGAGTGGCACCACCTTTTCAGAATGCTTTTCATTATGGTCCTCTCAAATATCTGCTCCTCCGTGTTTGGCTGTCCATGTCTATTGGCAGATTTGGTCAGAACGAAACAAAGCGATCTTTGAAGATCGCCCACCTTCCTTGCCAACGGTTGTTCACAGAATTTTGGCCACCTTCCATTGGCAACCCTCTACGGTTAAGTCCTTCCCTCACAAAGTTTGCGATTTTAATTTGGCAGAAGGTTACACTCTTGCTTGCTTCGACGGAGCTGCAATGTCCAATGGACTTTGTTGCGGGGCTGGAGGCTTCTTCAAAATGCATTCGAAGAGGATCACAAAGTGGCTTTTAAACTGCGGGGTGGGTACTAATACAAAAGATGAACTCTTGGGCTTATGGGCCTCCCTCACTTTAGCTTCTTTCTGGTCTATCAACCACATTCAAGTTCTTGGTGACTCGAGAGTCATTATAGACTGGATAAACCAAAAAAGCAAGCTACATTCGGTCCATATCGAAGGCTGGAAGGAAAAAACGCTGGACCTTTCCAAACACTTCACCGACATCAACTTCCTGCACATATCCAGAACACACAATAGGGAGGCGGATGCTCTCTCAAAGAGGGCCCTAAACGAAGAGGTAGGGAGACTCTTGGTCTTCCATTGCGATAACGGGATTGAGAGCTCCATCTCCTCCTTTAATATTTTCGAATGATGTAGGCTATCACATAGCTATTGAATGTTGACAGTTTTGTGTAAGATTGCTCCTTTGTTGTTCCTTCCTACAATTTCTCCGCTTGGTTGGACTTGGTCTTTATACCTACCGACCGACTGCATTTTGACCGTTTTTACGTACTCACAGCTAGTGTGTTGGTTTTCTAGTTAAAAGCTCGATGAAGCTTGCATTGTAAATGATTTTATAATTTATATAAACTCGAGGAATTTTTTCTTGGAAAAAAAGTTCAACAATGCCCAATATTTGGCTGACACCCTTCATTTCCAATCGTAGAATTTGGAGTCAACAGATGTTGTAGATTTCAATCTTATTTGGTGTACCTATTCTTGTATTTTCAAGCTATCAAATTTCATCATCTTGAATTGAAAATAGAGGTTGGAATGGGTAACCCCTGCTCAGTTATTCACATGACTACCTTGGTTAGAAAGAAACCCTAAAATGAAAGATTATCTGAGTTTATCAATAAGTTTATGTCTACATCTTACACCATAATCCATGAACAGGTTCCTCCTAGAATTTTTCCATAGTGTAAGAAAATCTTACAGTTGAGTCATGACACTAAAGTAGGAGTTTGGTATCTATTCCACAACCACACAGAGATAAAAATTTATGGTGCTAAGGTTCAACCTTTCTTTTTACCTAAGTTTTTAACAATCACAATTTTTTCTTTAGAATACATAAGGCAAAGATTAAATTATGATCGTATTCATTTTTCTTCCAAGAAACAAAAGGTAACTTTCAAGTTGAAGAAAGAAGTCAGACCATTTATTGTAAATACCAGATCAACATTGCATGTGTGAGAGAAATTGGTTCAAGAAATGGGTTTCTAGCCAGGAGAACAATGGATGTATGATCCATATTTAATCATTACCAATAAAAGAATGGAACATGGAGAAACTCCTTATGGTCATAAGAGTAAACCTCAATTGGAAGAATTGGCTAATCAAGAAAGTTGGGAAGATGTGCAGAGGATATTGCAAGTCCAAATATAAGATTTTGCTCAATCATCACAACCACCAATTATTGAAACTCCACAACAACATGAGAAGACCAATAAGAGAAATCATTTTGAATCCTCTCAAATAGTCTCAGAAGTGGAAGAAGAAAAAACAAGTAAAACAAAGTACAAAATAATAGGTAGAAGACACGAGTCAAGTAATTTAGAGTGTATAAGAGGCATCAACAAGTAAGCCTGTTTTCACAGTTTACTTTCTTCAATCAACAAGTATGGAAAGCTCAAAAGCCCAAGAAGGAAATGAAGTTGTAGAAATAGATAAAAAAAAATAAGAAAACATTTTCTCTCAGTTCTTGGCAATGTAGAATAAGAATATTATAAAGAACAAGGATATATATCCTCAACTTTAAGATCGGGGATCCTCTCAAACTAGATTATTATTTTCTCTATATTATGAGAAAGGGAAATTGAATTTGGCTATATTAGAACCTAAGGTTTAAATGATCAAAACCATTGAAAATTATAAAGATGCCAAATTTTCATTTGATCTAGACACAATACATCTAATGGATAAGATGAATTTACATAGATAGACTTAAGAAATGATTTGCAGAGATGCAACGAAAACTTATCTTGGTATGAAAAAGTTGCAAATATGGCAGATAAAGTTCAAAAGCAGTGGAAGCAAGAAACGTTGGCTAATAGGACCAAGCAGATGAGAATTGGATAATTGAATTGGGAGCTAATCCCAAAGATAGTAAATCTATACAAGCCTTAATTAGTAAGGATACTAGAATCTAGACATTAAAGAAGAAGCTTAATATAACAAATATTGATCACGTTCAAACACCTGAATTACAGGTAATACAATAGGGAAAGGATCAACTTTTAGGACAAATGGTTCAAATGAAAGAACATATTGAATTGTATGAGCAACTGATTGAAGTTTTGAAGAATGGACTTCTTCTCTTCAAACTTTAGCAGCTATAGACTCATCTGAGGAGTTGGCCAAAACTCTGTCAAATATGAATTTAAAAGAGGTTCAAGTTGAAAATTTGGGAAAATTAATTTATGTACAAAATGATGTGCCTAAAATCCTAAGAGAGCAATTAAGTGATAGAGACAAGCTTATTTCCCAATATCATAAGGTTAAAGCTAAATTGCAAGAAGACATAGAAAAAATACAAGGTAAGTCGGTTGGAAAACCTTATTTGAATGGGGAAAAACATCTTATTTGGGGATCAGATTATAACAAAAGTGTTATGAACACAATATAAATAAAAATATTTAATTAATGATTAATAATGAAGAGACACCTTCCCGATGAAAGGTTACGTCTCTTCATGAAAGGGCACCCTTGCATCGGTATATAAGGCCCTCATTCTCATTGTACGCATCATCAATATCATATTCTTATAGAATTATTCTTTAATATATATTACTGTCCTATATGTATATCTTTATATTCCAAGTATTTTGGATTAATAACTCGTAAGCCAGGTCGGTTCACCACAGTGGTACCAGAGCTTTGTTTTTCTGACCCTGGCCTTTGGTCATTGGCCACATCAATTTTTAGAGTTTTTCCGAGTCACAGGGCTTTGATCGAACAAAGAAAAACCTGACCTTTGGCCATTTGAAGTGATTTCCGCTGCAAAATTTTATCATTCTGTTGTAGATTCGAAGAAAACAAAATCAATCTACATGCATAAGCCAATAGCCAATTTACTGTGATACTTGGCATAAAATAAAAAAAAATAAAAAAATAATTGCAACACAAGAATCATAATTGCACGTTGACTGTCACAAATCAGACTTAAAATCACAGTCTATATATGAACTATCACGTGCTATTGTAATCATTTAGAATATTACAGCAAGAAACTCCAAGGTTCAACCGCCATTGTAAACTACATCGTTGTCCAATGGAATATACTTCTGGGTAAGATCTGCGTAACCATATAGTAGTAGAGGTTGTTTCAAAAATAAAATCGACATATTAGTAATTATTAAGGACTGCATATATTCCAAGTCGATTAGTTGTTGGTGGAATGTTGCCATTCGAGGGTTAAATCATATCTAGATACTTACCGGAAATAGCCCTAAGGCTGATTCAAACAGTTGGCTCCTGAAAAATCGTGGACATTCAAACAAATCGCTAAGTCACGTCCCATATTTTTCCGCTATTTAATTTTATCTTAGCAACCACTTTACATGATCAAATAAAGAGTTAAGACGTAAACAAATAATTAGTGGTGTGGTGTTAAGGTGAGGATAAGAATATATTATAAAAAGTTAAAGGCGAAAAAGTGAATATATTATTATATTATTAAGAAGTATACAGTGGCATTTAGGTCGAATAATTAAAAAAGAAATATATATTTAATACAAGTGAATATATTATTATTATATTATTAAGATAACTTTTAAGGAAAAAATGGAAAAGGTGATAAAGTGAATATATTATTATATTTTAAAATTCATTCATAATTTCAAGGAAATAATTAAAAAAGGAAAATGTGACAAAGTGAATATATTATTATATTTTAAAGTATTTAAAAAAAAAGAAGATAAATGAGTGTTATAAAAGTTAAAAAAAGAAGAAGTGGAAGTATTTTTATATTTTTTATCTAAAAAAAGGATTGATTTGATGTAAAGAAGGGAGTATACAAATTTCATCACTTATCATAAAATAAGGACGAAAGTCAAAATGAATTTTAATAAAATGAAGGAAGATTTTCTTATGAAGATCTTGATATACCATGTTACTGATTAATTATACTAAAGGGGAGTATTCAAGTAAAATAGATTAATGTTGTTATCGACATAGACCATAAGGAAAATTATATTAATATCGAATTGACAAATCAATTATTAATTCAAGAGCCAAATATAATTGAAAGAAATATATTTTCCGCAAAAAAAATATGAAAAGGATTTGCAAGTGACAATTGATGATTATGAATATATATCCGAATTCAAAGTTGCAACTATGTATAAAAAAGAGTTTGACATAATTCTCGGGTTGCCCTGGTTGGGAAAACTAGGTACCTTCATCTTAAACACAGTTTTTTATTTATTTTTATTTTTAATGTTTTCTTATAAAAAGAAAATGATGACATTCTAGGACATTATAATGAGGTCAAAATCGATAATACCTTCCTCAAAAGACTTTAAAGATATCTTGCAGGTGATCTTTCGAGAAAATCAAAAGTCAATATCAAGGATGCAAAAAGAATTTGACGAAGTTATCACGGATAAAAACAAAGAAATTTTGCGCTTAAAAGATTGCAGTCAAAAAATACTTACACAGATCAAGAAGTCAAAAGACAAAAAACAATGCGTTCATAAATTGGAACAAGAGAATCAAGATCTCGAGAAGAACCTATTAGAAACAAATGAAGAAAATTCTCGTTTGAAAAACCTTAATCAAGGGTTACTAGAACAAATAAGGAAATTGAAAGAAGAGAAACCTGAAAATCCAGACATTAAAGCTCAAGAAGATGCCACTCCAGTTGAGGAAAAAACATATAGGGATGTTGGAATACAAACGATTGGAACTCCAAGTGTACGTACAAATAGAAGTTTATCAATTACCTAAGAAACATCAATGCAAGAAGAAAATCATATATCGAAATTAAACCAAGAAAACACTACAAGTATGATAAGGGAAAATCATGTTATTATAACTCCTTATCGACATCCAAATCATAAGAGAATATATCTAAACCAGTCATAATATCAATGTCCTTTAGGACGAGAACAACTAAATCATCGTCTGAAAAATATTGATACCAACGCAATTAAGTCTCATGATATCTATTCATCACGGAAGTGAAACGTTCCACAAAAGGTTGAATTAGGATGGTCAGATCCTTTTTCAATTCAAAAATTTTGCTCAGCACTCAGAGGTTCATATCGTCTTGTATTATCAACTACGACAGCTCCCATAACAATGAATCATAGAAGACATTACAAGCCAAACAAAAAGTCATCAAGCCTTTTCATCAATATGCTTTGAGGTCAAAGCATTTTTAAGGGGAAGGCAATGTTATGAACACAATATAAATAATAATAAATAATTAATGGTTAATAATGAAGAGACACCTTCCTGATGAAAGGTTACGTCTCTTCATGAAAGGGCACCCCTGCGTGGGTATATACGGCCCTCATTCTCATTGTACTCATCATCAATCTCATATTCTTATACAATTATTATTTAATATATATTATTGTCTTATATGGATATTTGTATATTCCAAGTATTTTGGATTAATAACTCGTGAGCCAGGTTAGTTCACCACAAAAAGTTTCCAACATGTGGGATTCCTTCAAATTGACTGGAGAAGAGTCAACTTTGACTAATGAAGCAAATAAATCCATACAACATGCTTTCAAAGAATTGAGTAATAAACCTCAATTGGATAATAAAATCATTAAGTTTTTAAAATCCAAATCTAGGGATGAGTTAAGAAATCAAGGGGTAAAGGATCACACTTCAATGGTCATGGAAAAAAATATTTTTTTTACAAAGAGGAATTTGATTCAACAAACTCAAAATAAATGCATTGCAATTAAAAGGAATGTTAAGTTTTTTACAAATAAGTTTGATAATTTGGTACAGATGGGATTACCAATCTATTGGATTAAGAAAGAAAATTTTCTTTTATTTGAATCTTATAGGCAAAAGTTGTTCAAAACAGGATAAATTGTTGATAAATTTCAAGATATCACTGGAGCAATAAGGGGTTAAACTATGATAAATAGTTTAATTGATAATTTCAATCTATTATGCAAAATTAAAAAAATGTTTTCAACTGTTCCCACTTCTAATAAGTACACAAATTTAGATATTGCATATAGGAAAATGATGTCGTATACATATCCTTCATATGAGAATTGGAAGGTTCTTATTCAGTTGGTTCAAGAATGAATAAAAAAAGCAGCTACATAGAAGCGATGAAACACAAAGATCAACATATGGAGTCAGTTGTATCATTTTCTATAATTGTAAATTCAAAATATTCTTTTGCATTTTGAGAGCTAAAAAATATCAGGTATATTCCCCATAAAGTATTATTTTGTCCTTGAAAATGGAGAAAGATATTCAATTAGACTTTTTTGCCAAAATTTTCATTTATCCTATGTGGGGATATCCTATTTCTTAAGGTGCAATGACATAACACATTGTAATCATTGAGATGGATATTAAGAAGCACCATAGTTAGCCTAGTTGAAGTAAAGTATTATTTATGACATTTGAAAAGTAACTTTTCCTTGACATGGTGAGTTTCAAGAGATATATTTCGCTAATGTTATATAATATAAATATCAATTCCCATTTACTAGTGATCTCTAGAATATTGGTTGTATTTGTTACATTATTAGTGGTTACTAATGATTGTTATATACAATTGGAGCAAGTTTATGAAAAGGGCATGATGATTGCTGTAATTCCATTTACTTCAAGGCTGTGTTAAGTTTGTCCATTATTTATTTAGTTTTGTTTGACAATTATAAAAGGAAGTGTAATTCATTTTCTACTTTGCGGAATTTGGAACCCTGTAAATCAAGTCTTGCTTATTAACCTCCCAATCCTTCAATAATGGGCATCTTCAGTTTAATGGCTGAGAGATCTACATTGCCAAATTTCACAGTGTCTTCACTTAGTGAACCCATAACATAACACCTTTGTTCGTGGGATATTAAAGAATACTCCTAATTTCACTAGATATTGATAAATACCTCCCAAAATCCTTTTGTTGAACCCCCCCTCCCAATACATTTTTCCAATAAAAGAAACCCCTATTTTTACTAGATACCCTATTTTTACACCCCCCAATACCTAAAACCCCCCTAAGACCCCCCCCTAATACCTACAATATATTGACTTTATTTTTCACAATTAAAACCAAGAATACCCCCCAACACTAAAGGGGAGGCCTTACAATCATCTGGAACATCAGAGATTTAGTGGATCCCATATGATTCCAAACTAGCAACAAGGTGTGTGACTTTGGTAAATGTGAAAGAATTGATAACAAGTGCTTGTTAATTGAATATGGCCTAATTTAACCAAGGATTAACAACTACATATGTTTTAAGAAATGAATGAGAATAACACATATAGATAAAAATTGTAAAGTAAAATGTTGGTTAGGTAGGTTGGGAGATTATTTGCGTGGGGGATGATAAAAAATGCACGTGTTCTATAGAATTATCGTCCTTCCTCTCAAATGTCACTGGGCCTTCCAAGAGATCTCGACAATGGGATCTAAAGCCATCAAACGAGAACTAGTGAATGTATGTAAGATTAGTCACAATGAAGGATAGAGGAAGCATATCCTAGAAGAGCTGGTGATATTTCCCAATAACTATTCAAAATTTGACCTAGGTGCACTTGCAACCCACAACCGCCACCTGTGTAGAAAACCCTAGGTTTTGGATACTAAGTTACCTCATTCAAATGTAGTAGGGGAGTCTTGGCCTAAAAAAGCAGTCATGGGATAGGTAACCTGATAAGAGATAGGTGGCTCTAGAAGGCACACACNCCACAACCGCCACCTGTGTAGAAAACCCTAGGTTTTGGATACTAAGTTACCTCATTCAAATGTAGTAGGGGAGTCTTGGCCTAAAAAAGCAGTCATGGGATAGGTAACCTGATAAGAGATAGGTGGCTCTAGAAGGCACACACAGAATAACCATACCTTGGCATTGCCCCCTTCACGAGTATATCCCTACCTTATGGTGTAAGAACACTTGAATTGGAGGATTTTAAGCTTCCTAAACAGTGAACCACTAATTTTTCAAAGGATGAAAAGAGATAACAGGGTTTTGTTTTTGGATACCTGCCCCCGAAATCTTAACTTAAACTAAAATGTTGTTTTATGACCACCTGTGGAGGATTTTAGTGAGTTCTTAGGGTTGAGTTTTTTTTTTTTTTTGAGATTAGGGTCATGGACCAACCTCGTTGCTTAAGGGAATGAAATATGGTCGTTTTAAAACATGTAAGTCTCCTCTGATTCTCCTAGATCACTTATGAGTGTAAGGAGAAAAGCATACTAAGACTAAAATGAACTTTTAGACACCTGTAGATGTGTGGAAGTGTTGTGTGTGAAAGATGTGAAAGTGAACAAAAAAAAAATGGTTATGCTTGTATCATGTGGATGTCGTGGGGTCCTTTACTTTTCAATTTAACCACTAAATTTGTGAAATCCTTGCGAAATTAGAAAACTAAGGCCTAGGTTGTAAGAGATGTGGACATGTGGGGTCCTTTCAAATCCTTCAAACTTTAAGTGTTTTCCGATGAAAAATGAAACTATCCTAGATTGTGTGATGATGTGGACATTTGGGGTCCTTACAACATGTTAGCTCCTATTTTGCAAAGAAAAAAATGAGGTGCCCAAATAGCTTTGGCCTCACATGATCCCACACAATCCTACCAGACATTTTGTCGTATGCGAATTTCTTTAGGTTGGGTACTTCACTTGGTTTGAATGGAGTACAAATTCTCAAACCTAACCCGTTGAGCGGTGTATGTCCACTGGCACTTGCTATTGATATCTATGGGATATTGGTGTCCATCAACTGGAATTTATTATTTCTCATTTCAACGTCCTTCTTCTATCGTTCCTCTTCTGTTTCTTTGTCAGCTGCCTCTTTAGCTGCCTCTTCTGCTGCCTCTTTAGTTGCCTTTTCTGTTGCCTCTATTGTTGTTGCTGCATCTGTTGTTTCCTTCTTGGCTGCTGCTTTTTGTTCAGTTTCCTTCTGTGAAACTACCTTTTCTTTTGCTTCTGCAATGACTGTTGTTGCATTGGACTTGGCTTTGGCCTTAACCTCCTCTGCAATCTTTCTTTTCTTCTCGGTAGCGTCATTCTTGTTCTTTTGAACCTATTCCTTTTTTATCCTCTTTTTATCTGCTACTGTTTCTTCTTCTTCAACAGATTTCGATTGCACAGATGTGGTTGCGGCAGATCCCTTTTCCGCTACCTCTTATTCTTGCTTCTTTCTGGCCTCTTTCATTACTTTCACTTCATATGCGATCCTTGTTATGGGTTTGACTCGCCTCATGAAGATGACTTTGTCATAGGTTCTTTCATTGTAATGTATCTCCTCTTCATCCCAAACCTCTGAGGTGTATTCCCAAGGCACACCTAGCTTGTTTAAGTGCTCTTTGGAAGGCTTCTTTGGATCGTTCCTCCCGAACCTCTCCTCTCCAAAGTGGTAAGATAGTAGTATATCCACTTCTTCTTGGGCCTGCTTTGTGTTAGCAAATAAGTAGGCACCAATGTATAGCGGAGTGGTGGCCATCTCACTTTCTTATCTCTGTAAAGCATTCCACCGACTCCATTGATCACGGTTTGATAATCTACTTCTTGGAGTACTAGCCTGTCTAGCACAAACCAAGGAAGAAGATGAGGGGATTTCATGACGCCATACACCTGAATATAAGTGTTGTGTTCCATCAAGTACCAATCCTTGATCCTCTTGATGACAACCATTGCTTTATCAGTCATATATGGGGCTGGTGTGTAAAATATGAACTCGTATAGTGGAGCCATGAAGTGCTCGCTTATCTTTTGGTACTCTGTTATGTACTTATGCTCTCAGAGAACTTAGCAATATATATGAATGGTTGCGTCTGTTGGTTTCCATTCCCAACCCATCTTAGGGTATTGGTGGGCCACACACATGATGTCTATGAGGTATGAAGACATGTGGAAGCTTGGGAAGGTCCCGAGATGGGCTTCTACGACTGTTTTGATGGCTTCGATGAGGTTTGTTGATATGATATCATCCCAATTGAATGCTAAAACTTTATCTGCACAATAATCGATCAATGACATGTATGATAGGGGGAATTTGGAGGCATCTTGTTCCCCATATAGCCTACATAACATGGGCACCATGTATTGATAAGGTTTTCTAAGCACGGTGGTGGGATATCCACTTGTGGGCCCGAGTTTGAACTGATTATCTGGCTTGTACCAAATATGACATAAATCCTTGGCCGTGTGCTTGAATTTACCAAGAAGTTTTTTTGTCCAGCTTCTTGGTCCCCTTCTCTAGATGATATCATTTGGCTAAGTCCTTGGGCCAAAATGAAGCTATAGGTTCTCCTCTAGCATTGTAGATATACCTATTCCCTAAATCCACGTGCTTTAGTATCCAGGAAATGGCATTAGTGCAGGGGAATATAACAATGCATGCTTCTACTATGTGCATTTTGAACCTTCTAATGTTCTTGAAAATCCTTAGTTCGTCCTCTTCCTCTGCATCAATGGCGAAGTTATGATTTTTGAAAATTTGATATACATCACCCCATCTGAGAACATTTTCTCCCTTTTCCAAGAATCTAGAGGTATCATTGTAAACTGCTCTGGCAATGTATGGCTCATCTTTGATCTGACGACCACTCCTAGAAGCCTCAGTGGCATGTGATTTGTCGGTTGTTTTCTCCCTCTGAGACATGTCTGAATCTGCAAAGTAAAGATTAGATTAGTGCAAAGACAAAATCACAACCGATATATATATACATATATATATATATTCCTAAGTATGTCATGCGAAATACCCGAGGAATCATTGGTGTTGAGGTTGTGTGGAAGGTCATCATTGGACAAGGAAAGTATAATGGAAGAAATTGTAGATGTCAAAGCCTTAATGAGTAAAATCCAAAAAATCAAGAAAGCTTAAAATTGGAGCAGTTCGTGTGAACTGCTTCGATAGCTATCGAATGAGTTGGTGTTAATTGCTCTAGTGGGTAAGTATATAAGAATATTTAAGGTGAAATGAGACGATGTACACCAAGCAAATTTATGGGAAGAGCGCCGATGAAACATGGCAAGTTGGTGGAAAAGTTATGGTGTGCACTGGATAAATTCACATGAATGGTGCTGAAGACACTAGGGAAGTTCGTGAAATACTCTTGAAATGAAAATCGTGTGAAGTGCAGTGTGGAAGCATGAAAACAGACAATGTTTGAGCTAACTCCTTTGGTGAAAAGTAGAGGAGTTAATGTCAAGTGTGTCGGTGTAATAGAGAGAATACTGGAGATGTTTATCTCAGCTCCTCCAGTGAAGACCGAAGGAGTTAGTGCTAACCTTCCTGGATGAACCAGAGACCTTGGAGCGAAGAACACCGGTGAGACCGAGAGCTTTGGTAACAACTCTTCTGGTTTACATGGGAATTCCTTAAAATTTGGTTAAGTCTTGGATGATAGGTTTTGCCTTAATTTTTAGATCCGAGTGCTAAGAGTTTAACCCTATGTCCAAGAAGCATTGTATTGGAGGTTGAGCACACATGACTGGTACCTTCTCAAGGTGGGGGGAAGGGTGCAAAAATTAAAATCCACGGTGGTAGTAGCTAAGGGTTATGTTGATAGGTAACTTGTTCGAGGATCGTTTGGCATTGGTGCAAATGGAGAGATGGCATTGGGACATAACCTGCGTTGATATCCCATGCTTGGGCTGTGGGGAGACGATCAGGATTGAAAGAGGGCACACGTTTATCGAATGGGATAGCTGACATGGTTAATCATGAGATGGATACCTTGCTACGAAACTCAAAACCATAAACTTTAACAATTTAACTAGCGAAAGAAAAACATGGTACGACCAAATTACCTGACAATTAATTGACACGTGGAAGGTGTTGGTTGGTTTAGAGCGAAGAAGCCTCGACCTCGACCTTTCTTCACTTGAAGTCTCCTTTTCTATCTTGGGTGCTCGGTGACAATGCCAGAAAAGGGATGACGAGCGTGGTTTTATAACTTTAAGCGCTGAATTCAATAAATGCAAGTTGGTGAGAAGTCCTTCGGTATACATCAGAAGACTTTGTGGTAAGTCCTCCAGTGTATACCAGAGGACTTGGTTCAAAGTGTGGCGGTTCTCATCCGAGGATCAGACAATAACTCCTATGGTTTGACTGTAGGAGTTTATGAGAATTCCTCTGGTCACACCGGAGGAGTTGGCATAAAGTCATGCAGTGGAAATAGATTTTTCAAAGGAAAATGAAAGAAGTTTGTTGATGGTTACCAGAGAGATTGGAGGGAACTCCTCTAGTATACACTGGAGGAGTTTACGTTAACTCGTTCACAAACCCAAGCCCAAATTAAAAATTTGTTTAAGTACCCAAAGATGATAGATGCAAACTCAACTAAGATGTGCAACTTAAATTGGTATATTTAGAGAGGAACGAGCAACCGCATCCAAAAACTCAAGTCGAGAAAGTTTCAAAGAAGAAAAAATTAAAGGGGCTCAATTTTATTGGAGGGGGGTTGGCAAGCAATTTACTAGAAAATGGAGGGTTGTTGGTGCCAGGCACAACACCCTCATTACTCTGTATGTGTCCATCTGCAACTGGTGTTACATTTATTTTATTATTTTCGATATACAATGTTTACATATTACATAGTCGAGCCTGTGACCATACATCATATTTACATTATATATCGCTAAACCGAGGATTAAAAATGGGGATGTTACATCATTAGACACCCTCAATTGACTTTTCATAGTGTGCCACCATATAAGGGGAACATTTTTAAGCTAAAACAAGGTCAACCCAACTTTCTTATTAGAAATTTACACCCTTAGGCTAAATCAATAGGTGAAACCCTCTAACCAAGCCTATGAATTATCCCACTCTAACCCCTATGGAAATTAGGGAGTCACACCTTATGGAATTCTCTTATCATGTTAACAAGAGACAACTCCTTCCACTCCTCTTAAACTTCTAGTTGTTCTAGGACAATCTCCTACTGGGTATTCTCCTCTGCCCTTGGTATAGCACCCATTGCACTAGCTTTAATCAAAGGAATTATTACACTCAATGTTACACTTAACACCAAAAGGGATTAAAGGACCTCTTGAGCAATGTTATTACGATCACTCTAAACCTCCTCCACTTGGATGAGTATAATGGGGATTCTTGACCCTTCCTTGTCCTGACCATTATGCCCTCCTATAAGTTAAGGCAACATTAAACTAGCTAGCACACTTCAATAACTATTTTATTCAAATAACATTTATTTCTCAATAATTAAATAAGCACGACGACCTTCATGCCTATAGGTTAATATCTTTTCTTTAATACCAAGAAGTATGGGCCCCTCATAAGTTATTAATGAAAGTACATAAAAGTACATAAAAGTGATTTTTTTAAAAACAACAAGCAACAAACACATTTAAGGAATGATGTTGATGGGTCAATGTTGATCGAAGAAATTTTAACATGATTTCCACCCAATGTACATTGTTGCAAAATCTACACAAAGCTGACATAGGTCAAAGGTTTTTTCTTGCCTTTACTTAAGCTTTGGGGCAGCCATAGTGCAATAATTTCCCTAAGCTATTGTAACACTTCCTTGTTGTAGTGCACCGATTTATCCAAAATTTAAGTAGCACTTCATTTAGGTAGTTGATGATAAATGCATCAACTCGCTTTCTCTCTGATGATGTCTTATCATCATGACACATATAAAACCATCATTGGTATGCTCACACATATATCTCTAAATGATTTAGTTGATCAGCCTCCCCATGAGGTAATCTTTTAGTAATTCTAATTATAGTTGTCATGATTCTAGGGTGAAGTATATGGCTTCACTTTGTGTGAAACAAGTGCCACTGCAGTGGCGATGTCCTTGTCGATATGCCTTTTGCATGCTTGATGGTAGAATATTATATGTCGTAGAAACTTATGGTTTTCTTTACAAATCTATTGTGCTACTCCATCAAAATTCTAAATATTGTTCATCTGTGAATTTATACAGAGGAAGAAACTAAAGTTCCGCAACTTGAAATTTCCTGAATTACCTCCTTAGCTTGCTTATCTTAGATATATCTGAAAATTTGACCGAAATGGGGAATAGGTTGCTTCAACAAATTTTTTGTTTTTAATAAATACCTGTACTCAATGTCCATAATAGCCTTTGATGTGTAGTTGAAGCGCCATATCAACTTCGCATGAGCAATAGTGCCTCCCAAGCGATTGTCTAGCTCTGGTGGTTGGATATACATTAACGAAATTTTGATCCATTTCTTTTCCAAATGTTGGATAAATTCATAATTGGACAGAAAATTTTATATTTAAAAAATAATCATAATATGACTTTGATAATAATCTATATTTGAGATTGATATGAATTTAGTACATAGTTAAAGCTTTATGTCAATCTTCCAATGGCGTATGAGTCATAGACGCCCCAATAATCTAGCCATGGGAGCATAAAAACAATTTCAAACTTTGGACAAAGTTGTACCGAACCATGAACACGAACCACTTCCATGAATTATAACTCTGAACAAAAATGGAAACTTGAAAAACTTCCTATGAATTACAACTATAAACACGAACAAAAACTTGCAAATCCATTTAACTTTCAAAAATACTTACAAAAGGAAAGAAAAATAACATGGTACCTAATCTTTTACCATGAATTACAATCATAAACAAAAATATCAACTTAGAAAAGAAATTATCGTTAAAGAGTATATTGACAAAGGAAAAAAAACAAAAATAATATATATTATGAGTCATCACTGTCTGTAACCCTTGAAATGGTTTGTCCTCTCTTTGAGATTGTTCAATGCCAATAGATTAGATGTGGATGTGTGCACAACCTTTCAAGCACAAAATCATTTGAAAAATCTTATCAATGTCTAATCAGATAATAAACGTCAGACATTTTCTTTTGTTAATTCGATTATCGTGGGGAGAGCCGAGTATGGGTACTGGGGACAATCTGGCCCTATAGAGGATGAGGAAAAGCCGGAGACCTAAGATAACTAGTGATGGTAGATCAAGATTCTAAGATAGGCGAATCAAAATGTGGACTGTTCATCATTAATTTAGTTTTTTAAGAGGGACATATGTTAGCCATAAATCAAGTAGAAAAGAGATTACACATTTCCCCATATTTCACTGAAGAAAGTGGGTTCTTACCATAAATCTAACTTAAATCCATATTACATAAACAAAATTAAAACTTATCAATCAAAATAAATAAATAAAAATAAAATGCGTCTTACAATGAATCTAACTTAAATCCAAATAAATAAAAATAAAATGTGTCTTACAATAAATCTAACTTAAATCCAAATAAATGAAAAGAATGTTCCTACAATAAATCTAACTAAAATCCATATTAAGTAAAAAATATTAAAACTTATCAGTTAAAATAATACTTTAATTTAATGGCGCCGATCTACGTATATCAACCACTTTTATAAAGTAGTTGTTGCTAGTTGACGGTCGACATGCTATGAGGAGAGACCATTAATTTATTAATTAATTATGACAATAATATAATATATAATAATAATGTAATACATTAATGTATTATATTAATGAATAAATTAAAGTATTGATTTACATTAGTATACAATGTAATTAATTGATTGATTAATTAATATAATAATAATGTAGTGTACTAATTAATTCTTACGTTAATACATTGCTAAATTATTAACACAATAATAAAGTAATGCGTTAATAATACATTAGATGCATTAATAAATGCATTAATTAGTGTAAGCATTAAATGTATTTGTATTAATAATAAATTAATAAGTTATTAATTATAAATTATTAAATGCATTTGCATTTTTATAAGTTAAAAATTAAAAATTATTAAATGATTTATACATTAATAAATTATAAATTAATAAGTTACTAAATTAGAAATACATTGACCTTAAAATATTTAGTAAAACATTTTTAAATATTAATACATTAACAATATAAT
>SNQJ01S0196546.1:0-17391 GCA_010110895.2 Picea sitchensis
TATATCTAATATTTTTTTAGAAAATTTTCATAATTTTTAAAAATATATTAATTAAAATTTTTCTATTATATATATATATATATATTTGATTTTTAAATTTTAACTCAGTAAAAAGAAATAAAACTTAAAAATTTAATTTTACATTGAGGAACAAATATAAAATATAAAATATAAAATGATTAAATTTAAATCTTAATTTTTAAGAATAATACTTTTACTAATTAATTATCAAAAAATATTTTATGGAATAAAAATCAAATATTATTATTATAAAATTACAATATTTATATAAAAAAGATTAATTATAATAATTTTTAATAAGAACAAATTTATTTGTATGGAGTAAAAATCAAATATTATTATAATAAAATTATAATATTTATATAAAAAAGATTAATTATGATAATTTTTAATAAAAACAAAAATGATATATATTCTTAAAAGGTTATTTTAGTTATAAATATTTATAAATAAAATTTATTTAATTATTTATTGTAAAAAAGTTTGATCATCAAAACTTGTTTAAATGAGTTTGGATTTTAATTAATCCATTGTGTAAATTTCTTATTTTAATTTATATATGAAGGTGACGAAACTTCTCATAACTTAGTTTTTACTTAGTGGTGAAGGCAATTATCATTAACTACTATTTATTAATGGGATTTGACTCATCATTGTTATTAAAGGAAAACCAGATCCCTCAAATAACTCACCAGTGATAAATAGTATATTTTCACTCGTGCCAAATACTTTTATGTAACATTAACCTAACTTCCATGTAAATAATATAAAAACAAAATACTTTCATTTCTATAACTAAAATTCTAATTAGTTATTTAATTATATGTTCTCTCAAATAACCCACATGTGATAAAGGGGAGATTTTCACTCATGCCAAATACTTTTATGTCACATTAACCTAACTTTCATGTAAATAATATAAAACAAAATACTTTCATTCTATAACTAAAATTCTAATTGTTTAATTATTTGTTGTAAAATGAATTCCCATATAAAAACTGATTTACATGTGTTGGGATTTTCATTACATGTTATTAGTCCCTGTCATAGGCATAGAGGGACTATAGCGATCGATAATTCGTTGACTACATATTAGTTTGTCCTTTGACCATAAATATTTGCATAATACCTATTGTTGGAGCTAGGGAATTAAAATCATATATTTTTATATAATAAAAAGTAGCATATATGTACTGATCTGATTGGATAAGAGATTGGAGGTCTTATTGTTGGCTTTGCTATTCCCAATGTTTTATATGGCAACATATCCAAAAAAATTCTCGTATACAGTCTTTTTGAATAATATATTTTTCCTATGTATTGCTTGAAGGTGGATTAATGTTAGCATTAGTTCGAATGTTTGTGTTAGCATTTTTTGCTAGCTTAATATATCCACAAGTTTTTATTTGTACTAATCATATTGAAATGTTTTGATATCCAAGCTTTATAGTGATTGAGAATTCCAAAGTTTATAATGTCCTTGCCGCATGTATTTGTATTGAAATGTATTGACACTTATTTCGAGATGCCTCAATAGGCCTGACAACTTAAATGTTTACATGACGCGAGGTCCTCCAACAGGCCCGGCAGCTTAAATGTTTGCATACCACGAGGTCCTTAGACAGCCTGCCAACCTTAAATGCTTATCTAAATACGCTTCTCGGAGTACATTTTTCCTCAAAATTTTCCATACAATGTTATAGTGAATTTACACAATGTTGTTGTCCACCGCCAGTTGAATAACCATTGTATGTTTCATCCTTCTTCTACCTTTGCAATGCAATGTCGTCATCGTTGAAGATACATACATTGTTTACTGGTCCGTTGAGTGCTTCTTCTTCGTTGGTTCGTCGATTGCTTCTTTTTGTTGTTTCGTTCTCGATTCAACCTACGCTTCTACATTTCATTGTTTCAGAGTAAGTTTCCATGCCATAGTTTCATTTTCTATTCCTTGTTTTTTGTTCAGTGTTTGCAGTTTGCAAGTAAGAATGTTTGCTTATTTGTAGTCGCATGGTCGTCGTATGTTTCCGGTTCCTTCTGTGCTTCGGCTGTAGTTTCATAATCGTTGGAGATACATATGTTGTTTACTGGCTTGATGGTTATTGTTGGTTCATTGGTTCGTGGGTTGTTGGTTATGTTTGTTTGGCTCAGGTTTACACTTTGGGGCCCTGGGGGTGCAGTTCTGTCTGTTCGTGCTTTCTCGCTGGTTTGGTGCTTGTTGTTTTCTTTTGTTTGATTCGGCCTTGCAGGGTTAGGGTCCAGCGCCGGTGGTTGAAGATTTTTTTTTGGATTATTATTGTTTTTTGGGGCGCTTTACGGTGTTCATCCCCTGCACCCACGAGTCAACATGAAATTGTGTTATTTTCCATGTCTACCGAGGTCGATATTTGTTCTACTGTGAGATTTGGTTGGTGCTTCAGTGCTGGCATGGAAGAAAGTAGTTGCATGCAAAATTGTTCGAGGATTACATGTGAAATTGCAATATCCGTTGTTTTTTTATTAGAATAAAGCATATGCAGGGAACATTTATAAACCATGTATGGTCGGATGTGCCCATATGACATTACATGTTCTTTCTCCTTTACACAGACTGGTGTGCGCACGATACAATTTGTGTTGTACTTGAGCTATGATATGTAGAACAAAGATTTTGCAAGATTATATTTTGATGTCTGGAAGCATGTCTGGGTAGTTTTCCACGGAAAACCAAAAACTTGTATCGTAGGCACAACAATCTATGTATAGGATAAAGAACATGTATTTCCATTGGTGGAAGAATATCTAGATAATTTTCCACGGAAAACCAGAAATCGTTTAGCTACGACCATGCAATTTCATAATATTTTGTGGCTTGTAATATATTTTGGGCAGGGCAAAAAAAGTTACACATTTACAACTATGGATGGAGAAGATAAAAGGTTCATGTTTCTGCCTATCTTCTAGACTGTTAGTTGAGTCTCTTTTACTATATGTACATATTGCTTGTTCTTCGGTGCATACCAGCTTCCATTCATGTTCGTTGTATTTTGTGCATTCCCACATTCAAACAAACAGAATAGCTAGAGAAAACGACGGAGTCTTGACTGCATTGGTTGAAGAGGATATATAAAGGTGCATGCTTGTATTGTTATTTCATATTGCGTTGTTTTGTATTTCATTTATTGTCTGTATATGTGTTCACTTAGTTTATTATATGTACATGTTGCGTGCCTTCCTACATGGTAACTTATGTTCATTACATGCCTTCTTGCATACTAACTTGCTTCATGTCCGTTGTGTTTCTGTTGCATTGCTACATTTAAACAAACAGAGTGGTTGGAGATGACAATGGGATCTTTCGCGGGTAAATAACCTTGTTTCTTTTTATTTTACATGTTTGTCTTCATTATAAGTTATCTTCAATACATGCCTTCCTGCATACCAACCTACTTCATGTCCATTGTGTTTTCGTTGCATTGCTGCATTTAAACAAACATAATGGATGGAGAGGATGATGGACGTTTTGGCGGGTAAATAGACCTGCTTCTCTTTCTTTTAGATGTCTATTTTCATACTAACTTTCCTTCATGTCCATTGCATATTCGGCGTTGCTGCCTTGGAAAAAACAGGTTGCTTGGACATGAAGATGAATTGTTTTGTGCAACATCAGAGGGTTCTGTGGTACAATCTTCTAAAAGGTATACCAATCGTGTTGGTAAATTAAATATACAGACCGGGTGGGGGCATATAATATTAGACTTGAAAATGATGGCTTTGCAGCAATGGGCCTTTCTACCCTCCCTATTTCTACTTTTTCCATTTTCTATTATCCCTTTTGTTTTCTAATTCATTTGCTTAGTGTTCTTTCCGAAAATGCCTTGGTGCGCATGTTGGCAAACTAACAGTTTCACATCTATGGCCGCACTTCTACCTTATTCCATAGTTACCCACTTTGTCGATTGCGGGTGTCGGGCTGGGAGGTTCAAGATTGCTCCCCTAGCTTCTGGGGGTCCGCGATATACAAATTGACCATGGTGCCCCGCCCTCACGCCCTGTTTACTGTTAAACATTTTTCCAGTTAAAAAAATCATATGCATACAATTTTACGGTTATTTAGTCCTTCTGATGGACAATATACAATGCATATGATTGTTTAGTCTTGATGTCCATCTGCACTTGCTTGCATCATAAAAAGTTGGACTAGTGACATGGGCATGAGCATTCATTCATCCCAGACATCAGTAGACCGACAAGGTCAAAGGTAAATATGCATACGGTTTTCTCTTACTATGTTTACCAAACAAATATCCTTGGCTATATATTCATCTATGGCATGGTGAATATGTTGATGTCATCTGCAATACATGGTTTGTAGTTCACAAGAAGTATCAACAAGTACAAGCGAGATGTCGAACATGTCGCATGTTTCGAAAAATAAGAGGTGTGGTTGAAAAACTCTGGCTCCATAGTTCATTGAAGCTATGTATGTACTTGCATATTTATGCTAGTGAAAGAAGAATACAAAAAAAAAAAATGCATAGTACCATTCACTTTAGTTTTCCTGTTCAAAAAATGTCACCAGGTCTAGAGTTGTAACATCCAAAGTACTATCAATAGAGGGCTTAAACAACCACCGAACTGGACAAGTGCTCGTCAGGGACATAATGGTCGTGTATAGCACCTACTTGGACAAGGAAAACAAAAGTAGATCCATTATGCGTGCTGACATGACAGACAAGGAGGCCATGATGATAGTGACACTGACTATTCCTCCACAACTTGTCCAGAAACATGCAGAAAATATATTGTCGGGTAATGGGATATCCATTAGAAATTTTAATATATTTCCCAAAACAACATATGACCGTGGTGATTGTGATCGAATTAATTCGCTCAACGAAACACGTATTGTGGAAAAAATTTCCGTTGTTTGTTCAGAATATCGTTTCGTCCCGGACTCGACTATTAGACAACTTGCATAGAGCACTGACATTTACCCAATCAGAATTATTGGCGCAACTATCACACTGGAAAGAAAACTTGGTTCACAACACATTCTCCATATAAATGATGGAGAGTCGAACAACGACAAGGCAATGGTACCGCTTTTCATATTCAGTTTTGTCCTTTATTTTCGCATGTGCATGTATCTCAGGTAAGTTACTCAAATATTGCACTGTTCTATGTTGTAGCTGCAATTGTTCGATACGTATTCAAATTTGTTTTTGTCAATGGAGCAACAATTACATAAAAGGGCAGATTCCACTTATTCTCTTCAAAAATATAACAAACAAAAGGGATGTTAGAGAAAGGATCTTCCGAACAACCCAGACAACGTTTGTAATAGAGTTGCGAGAAGATATAGTATATGATCTGAAGAAAATAGATAGCTCTACAATTGTTGTGTGTATACATCCACAAAATCATCCTCACTTTGCTTATAGAAATAGCCTTGAACAAATTTATGTGGCCTGTTTTATTTTTTATTTTATTTTTTTAAGGGGAGGGGGGGGTGCATTTGTGTATTATATTGTTCAATGTATTAATTCCTATGCTCGCGTTCCCAGGTTGAAGGTGTTTTAGTTGCAACCAATGTGTACTCAACCCCCTTTGAACCTGTATGTGAAAAATGCAACTCTCTTGCTTCTGCCTCCGTTTTGATAAGTGATGATACGATTGATTGTCTGCGATGTGGTGAAAAATGTCCATATATATATGGACATTGCGTCAATGCTGTCATCTGAACCGTGGGAAACACAACCGTGCATTGTATCGTTAGGCAACCTCTGTTAGAAAATGTGTTTCCTAAGTTGGCAGAGTTGTCGTATGAAACATATCTACAGAAAAAGGCAAGCAGTGTCTACATGTTGCAGGACCTTCGAATACACAACAAACTCACCTTAAATGAGGACAATGCAATTTTGCATATCGGCTGAAGAAGGGAAAAAACTATGTATCAACTTTTTCAGGAAACGAAAATACCTCATGTGTCTCTGTAATATTTCTTCAACATCCATATGAATGTTCGTCGGACTCAGCTAGTTGGAATTGCACGCGCATAAGATTGTTCGGTCCAAAAAATGGGAAGCATGGAAACAAACCCCATATATCCCATGTCCTTGGTTATTTTCTACTAGGAACATATACCATATGCAAGAGAAAACGAATGTGGCGACGTCTTTTCTTTGTATATCAAATTGTTTGGTGCAAAGATGGATGCGTCCTGCTCTATGGAACCTTGTGGGAACTTGCTTGCAGTTTGTTTGAAGTTTAGTTGGTTCTTGGTTGTGTGCTTCGTCTTTCAATTTGTATATCGTGGAACTCCGACTGTTGTTTGGAGGACACAGAACAATAGAATTGATTTTTTTAGCCAGCGAGCCCACAAATCTGCCTGATAATTTCTATGGAGTTGTGACGTAAATGTAGTATGTGTCTTATTTTGGCAGTTTTCCTTGACCGATGAACTTGGTAAAATTAATCTCCTGGAATAATTTGAAATCAAAAAATATATACTGTGCAAAGTGAAATTGTGCTATCATATCAACAAGAGGCCCTTAAAATTCAATTTGGTCGTTGTTTTAGCATTTTTGCTTAATCTATGAACTTGGTAAAATTAATCTCCTGGAATAATTTGAAATCAACGAATATATATTGTGCAAAGTGAAATTGTGCTATCATATCAACAAGAGGCCCTTAAAATTCAAATTGGTCCTTGTTATGCTTGCGGTGATAGAATTTTAAAAAACTTTATTTTCTTTCCTTCCTTTTTTTTTTTTTAACTTTATTTTGTTTCCATGTGTCTCTGTAATATTTTTTCAACATCCAGATGAATGTTCGTCGGACTCGGCTAGTTGGATTGCACACGCATAAGATTGTTCGGTCCAAAAAATGGGAAGCATGGTAGCAAACCCCATATATCCAATGGCCTCGGTTATTTTCTACTAGGAAAATATACCATATGCAAGAGAAAACGAATGCGACAACGTCTTTTCTTTGTATATCAAATTGTTTGGTGCAAAGATGGATGCGTCCTGCTCTATGGAACCTTGTGGGAACTTGATTGCAGTCTGTTTGAAGTTTAGTTGGTTCTTGGTTGTGTGCTTCGTCTTTCAATTTGTATATCGTGGAACTCCGACTGTTGTTTGGAGGACACAGAACAATAGAATTGATTTTTTTAGCCAGCGAGCCCGCAAATCTGCCTGGTAATTTCTATGGAGGTGTGACATAAATGTAGTATGTGTCTTATTTTGGCAGTTTTCCTTGACCGATGAACTTGGTAAAATTAATCTCCTGTAATAATTTGAAATCAAAAAATATATATTGTACGAAGTGCAATTGTGCTATCATATCAACAAGAGGCCCTTAAAATTCAAATTGGTCGTTGTTTTAGCATTTTTGCTTAATCAATGAACTTGGTAAAATTAATCTCCTGGAATAATTTGAAATCAACTAATATATATTGTGCGAAGTGCAATTGTGCTATCATATCAACAAGAGGCCCTTAAAATTCAAATTGGTCCTTGTTATGCTTGCGGTGATAGAATTTTAAAAAACTTTATTTTGTTTCCTTCCTTTTTTTTAAAATAAGCAATTTAACATCCTTTGATAATTTTATGTAATTCAATTGTACAATATCAATATTTAATATTAATAATTTAGTATTTGAAAATAATGTTTTTATATAATGTTAGATAGGATGACCATCCGTAAACAATCACAATCTTGATCCTGCCAGTCCTGGAGTCCTTCTGTCAATTTGTATGTCGGGGAACTCTGAGTGTTGTTTGGAGGACACGAGACAATAGAAGTGCAATGTTGAGCCAGATAGCCCGCGATCCAAAAAGTGTCTAAGTATGGAATGAAGGATCCATGCATGCTCTATAAAATCTCATGTCCATACTTTATAAAAGTACATGTTTACTATGTATTTCTCGTTTGTCGGAAAATTTCTAGGTGCGGAAGTTGGCAGATGCACGTGTTCAGATTTCCACTTACTTTTATATCACTAGCCCGACCAAATTGTACAAACTTTCTTGTCTAATTAAATTCTGCAATATCAATATTTAATATTAATAATTTAGTGTTGAAAATAATGTTTTTAGATCATGTTAGATAGTTGATAGGGATTACCATCCGTGAACAATGGCAATCTTGAACCCGCCAGCCCTGGATTCCATCTGTAAATTTGTATATTGCGGAACTCTGAGTGTTGTTTGGAGGACATAGAACAATAGAAGTGCAATGTTGAGCCATCCATCCCGCAGGTCCGCTTGTCAATTTGTGTATGGCGAAATTGTGGGTGCTATTTGTGGGGAACAAAACAATAGAGGCCCAATTTTCATCCCCCCGGCCCGAGAACCCGTGATCCAAAAAGTGGCCAAGTTTGGAATGTGGGATCCGTACATGATCTATAAAAATTTCATGTCCATACTTTATAAGAGTACATACTTAGTATGTATTACTCGTTTTTCGAAAAACTTGTAGGTGTGGAAGTTGACGGATTCACGACTTTAGATTTCACTTACTTTTATATCTCCGGCCTGACCGAATGCTTCCCTGTTTGATATTGTAATAAATGAATATAAACTGGCCCAAGTCCAAATGTGTTATCACATCAACACGAGGGCCTTAAAATTCAAATAGCTCGCAAGTTCGATTGTCAATTTGTATATCACAGAAATGTGGGTGCTATTTGTAGGGAACGAAACAACAGAGGCCCAATTTTGAACCCGCCAGCCCAAGAACCTGCGATCCAAATAGTGGCTAAGTATGGAATTAAAGATATGTACATGCTCTATAAAATATCATATCCATAGTTTCTAGTACATATTTAGTATGTATTACTCGTTTCCTCTTAATGTTGTTTAGAAGACACAGAACAATAGAACTGCAATGTTGAGCGAGCCAGTCCGCAAGTTCTCCTATCAATTTGTATATCGCAGGACTCTGGGTGCTATTTGTAGGATACAAACCAATATAGGCTCAGTTTTGAGCCCGCCAGACCGAGAACCCGCGATTGAAAAAGTGGCCAAGTATGGAATGCAGGATCCATGCAAGCTCTATAAAAACCTCATGTCCATACCGTATAAGAGTACATTCTTAGTATGTATTACTCATTTTTCGAAAACATTCTAGCTGCGGAAGTTGGGGGATTCAAGACTTCAGATTTCAATTACTTTTATATCACCAACCCGACCGACCACTTCTCTGTTTGATATTGTAAGAAACAAATATAAACTGACCCAAGTCCAATTGTGCTAATACATCGACACAAGGCACTTAAAATTCAAATAGTCTGCAAGTCCACTTGTCAATTTGTATATCACGGAACTCTGGGTGCTATTTGTAGGGAATGTAACAACAGAGGCCCAATTTTGAGCCCGAGAACCCACGATCCAAAAAGTGGCTAAGTATGGAATGAGGGTTGTGTACATGCTCTATAAAATCTCATGCCCATACTTTATAAAAGTGCATATTTGGTATGTATAACTCATTTCTTGCGAAATTTTGTAGGTGAAGAACTTGAAAGATACACGTGTTCAGATTTCCACCCATTTTTATATTAGTAGCCCGACTAACCTCTTGCCCGTTTCATATTATACAAAAAAAATTGAATGCAAGTTTCCGAATACACGGGTTTTTCTTTGAAATAAGATATCTCACATCCTTTTATAATTTTATGTAATTAAATTTTACAATATAAATATTTAATATTAATACTTTAGTATTGAAAATAATATTTTTAGGTAGTGTTATATAGTTTATAGGGATCAACATCCGTAAACAATCGCAAGGTTGAGCCCGCTGGTCTTGGAGTCCATCTGTGAATTTGTATATGGCAAAACTCTGAGTGTTGTTTGAATGACACAGAACAATAGAAATGCAATGTTGAGCGAGCCAGGCGGCAAGTCCTCCTGTCAATTCGTATATCGCTAAACTCTTGGGTGATATTTGTAGGTCACAGAACAATAGGGTCCTAGTTTTGAGTCCGCCAACCCAAGAACCCGCGATCCAAAGATTGGCTTAAGTATGGAATGAGGGAACAATACATGCACTATAAAATCTCATGTCCATACTTTCTAAAAGTATATTTTATGTATTACTCGTTTTTTTCGGAAAATTTCTTGGTAAGGAAGTTGGCGGATTCACATATTCAGATTTCACTTACTTTTATATCACTAGCCCAACCGACCGACGACTTCCTTGTTTCATATTGTACAAAACTCCTTGTCTAATTAAATTGTACAATATCAATATTTAATATTAATAATTTAGTATTCCAAATAATGCTTTTAGATAATGTTAAATACTTAATGGGGATTAACATCCGTAAACAATGGCACTCTTGAGGTCGCCATCCCTGGAGTCTGTCTGTCAATTTTTATATCGCGGAACTCTGAGTATTGTTTGTATGACATGAAACAAAAGGAGTGCAATGTTGACCGAGCTAGCCCACAGGTCCGCTGGCCAATTTGTATATCGTGAAATTCTGGATGCTATTTGTAGGCCACAGAACAATGGATGCCCAAATTTTGAGCCCGCCAATCCGAGAACCCGTGATCTAAAACGTTGCCAAGTATGGAATGTGGGATCCATACATGCTCTATAACATCCCATGTTCATACTTTATAGTACATATTTAGTGGGTATTACTCATTTTTCGGAAAATTTCTAGTTTCTCTTTTCTCTCTGCTTTCCCTTTTTGAATCGCAGGTTCCTGCATATGCGGGTTTAACATTGCGTTTCCATTGTTCCATTGCGTGAAACTAGCACCCAGAGTTCTGCGATTTACAAATTAGCAAACAAACCCCCCTTGATCTCGTATGCTTTCGTTTTCTGTTTACTTGGTCCTTTTTCCCAATGTCTCATGCTTTTATATACAAAACCCGAAGTTCAACAATATACAAATTGCCTTCTCGCCATTGAGCTTTCGTTGTTCCGCTATGCACGAACAACAACCGAAATTTTGCGACATACAAATTGACGGCCGATATCTGTCACTGAGATGCAATATGACCATCAACCCTTCATGTCTCCTGGGTATATCTTCTGCCCTTTTTCTTTTGTAACCCGCCCGACCGCTTTCCATACTTAGGTATTTCTTGGAATCGGTTTCGCGGGTTTGTGGGTGCACGAAATATACAATGCTTTGTCGCAATTCGCCATCACCTCTTTCTTTGTACTTGTTTCCAAATATGCAATAATTAATCTTTAATGCTAGTAGTTCATCCTGCATGAACCATTAAGATTGTCATTAATGTCTAGAAATCCGGAGAAGATTTGTCATTACTACAGATTAAACTAAGATTTGCGCAGAAGTATGTTATCCTTTCCAAGTATTCATTTCAAACATGATGCAATCTGTTTTTGTGCGCCAATGGGTTAGCGCCTTTAAGAAATTTCTAATTCTTAATCTCTCTTCGCCATCACCGCGACCTTCACACTTTTTTCTAATTATGAAATTAGTGAGTTGTAATGGTGACAACTCATTCCGCACGAACCCTAGAGATTTTCATTGATCAGTGAAAGGCTCGAGGAGATATTCCATTGATACGTATTAAACTATAATTTGCAGAGGGTTATATTATCCCTCCCTGATTTTCATTTCAAACATCGTATCGAGCAAACAAAAAATGTTGTTAGCTTGTGGGAGCAGTTTTGTCCACATACAGTAAACACATTCAGGCATAATGGCCAGAGGTTCTATTATTCCAAGGCATATTCTTACTGCGCATATCCCTCTACCCAGGAGCAAAAAAGGAGATGGTCCCTTGGTACACCGAGAGATATATTTCAAGCCAAAGAATTCCAAGGCAACCTTGCCTGCTCAGAGAACCTGCCCAGTTGCATACATGGCTGACACATAGGTTGATGTCATGGATTTTGAGCCAAAAGAAGATGATATGATGGTCGATGATACGACAATGGGTGATGGCAATGCAGAGACTCTTCCCACTCCTGTGCCCAAATTGAAATCAACCATAACGGGCGGAACTTCCCGTCTCAGTGATGGTCGTCCTGAAAACACCAAAAGGAGTTTCAGAAAATAAAATGACGTTGAACGCAATAGTCGCTTTGCAGCGCGAAAGTAGGAATTCCAGAGTTCCAAATTAGTCTGTTTTGGGCGGAAGAGTTTCACTGTAAAGAATTAATATGTTGATTCTCCCAGAGATATATTTCAAGCCAAAAAATTATTCACTTGCAGGACTACTGTCCTGTTCTCTGGATATACAATTAACATCTTCGGGAATCAGGTCCATAACTCTCACTGCTGCAAGGCATTTTTCTACTAGTCATCTCCTTCCACCTAGAATGGACTAATTTGGGCCTCTGAAATTGCACGTGCACTTGTGTCCCTGAATTTTTTTCGACTATGCAAAGGCGGTTTCAGTTAAGGGATATTCCATTTTCCCTGCAACGTTTTTCGTCTTCTTCCTCATGGGAAGCTTATGAAAACTATCAATTTCACCACAGGATGATTCATCGAGGAGAAAACTACAAGGATGTTTCATACTGCAGATCCCATGCCCGTGTTTGTGGCAGATACGTTCAATGTTTTGGCCCGAAGAACTAGGTCCAATTTCTAAGGATAGAAGTACAATACTTGGTTTTTTATTATTTTTTTAAATGGATTTGCTATTAAATTTTTTTTCCTTGAAGTCTTCGTTGTTTCTTCTTTTCTGGATTTAACGCCTATTCTCATTGGCATGGTTCAGTGCTCTCATAGTTCTTGGATATTGTGTTTACTTAGGTTATTTTTTCTAAGATGGAACATGTAACAATTATATGACAATGTACTGTGTCAATCCACCAACATTTTATTCAAACAAAAAATGGATTACACACATTTTCAAACCAACGTTCAATTCTATTCGTAATGCAGATAGAACATAGAAATACCAATGTACAATCTTGCAACAAAATCATCATTCTTGTTTCTAGACATGCAATTATTAAGTTTTAATGCTAACAACCCATAATGCAAGAAGTTTAATACTTAAGTTAATATGTTACAATCATAGAATAATGTATCAAGAACACAATTACACCCACACGTTCCAATAAAATCTAAACTTCAACAAAGCATTTGCTGGCAATTAGTAGAAATGAAGTTTAATAGTTAAGTTAATATGTTACAGTCATGGAAGAATGTATCAAGAACATACTTACACACACAGGTTGCAATAAAATCTAATCTTCAACAATGCATTTCCTGACAATTAGTAGAAAATGATGGTTTTGCAACAATGGGGCTTCTTTGAAACCAATTTGTTCTTACGAAAACTCCCCTCTGCCTTTCTATTTTCCCACTCTTTTGTTCCCTGTAGTTTCTCTTCCTGGTTACTTAATCATTTTTTTCCAAAAATGCCTTGCTGCGCGACTTGGCGGATTCACACGTTTCCAACGAGCACTTCCCCTTTCTTTAAATTGGCCCTCTATTGTTCTGTGTCATACAAGTAGCACCCAAAATTCCGCCATATACAAATTGACAGGCCAACTTGCGCGTTGGCTGGCTCAACATTGCACTTCTACTTTTCCGTGACCTCCAAACAACATTTGGACCTCCGCGATATACAAATTGACACATAGGCTCTAGGGATGGCGGGCTCAAGATTTCCTTTGTTTATGGATGGAAAAGTGATAAAACGATCCATACCACATTTGCACCACGGATGCTATATTAAAGGGAAAAGCATTTCCTCTATAGTTTTGTGCCCTACAAACAACACCCACAGTTCCACACTATACAAATTGACAACCGAACTTGCGAGTCGGTTGGCTAATAAAATGCCTTGGAGTTCCGCGATAGACAAATTGACAAAGGAAGACACTTCTCCGACCGTGAATTCCCGATAGGTAGGCTCTAGATTGGACTTCTGTTGTTCCATGGCCTGCGAACAGTACCGTCACTTCCGCGATATACAAATTTACAACTGGACTCAGATCATACCCTCTTCCGTATTACGCTCCACCTATCATGCCCTCTTCTGTGGTATACATTTTTCACTGAAAACTTCTAAGAAATATAATTTAACCGTCGGGTCCTCATGTCTTCTGTGGAACTATTGCCACCCCATTTTGAATCCCGTCTGTCCACTTTCCATTCTTCACCATTTCTTCGAATTTATTTGGCGGATCGTCGGTTTGGCGGATTGAAGAAATATTCAGTTCCTAGTCGTTGTTTCTTGTGCCTGCGCCCCTTTGCAATTAGTAATTAGCAATTATATATAAGATCTTATTTCTAGGCATGCAATTAGCAAGTGCTAATTCCAAACATCATGGAATGTCATTTTCACGTCGTTGGGTTGGTCCCTTCACGAAAACTTCAATCCTCGCTTCCGAGAACGAGTCCGCCCGACCGTTTCCCTATTCCATACTTAGCCACTTTGTCGAAATTCCGCAAATATACAAACCGACCGCTGAACTGCCCCATCATGATCTCTTCCGTTTTACACGTTTTGCAGTCAAAAATTCCGATACATAAAATTTGACCGTGGAACACTCGCCTCTCCTGAGTATCCCCGTAACTTTTTTTTAATCTCGTCCGACTGCTTTTTAGACCTTTCCATTCTTTCCTTGCTCTCCCCCGTCTCCGTCACCTTCGCACTTGTCTATAATAAAAGAAAAAAAATAGTTATATATATATATATATATATACATACATATCTTGTTTCTAAATATGCAATTACTGACATTTAATTGTAACATCTCATCATGTAGGAACCATATAGATTGTCATTGATGGGCTAAATGATCGAGGAGATATCCTATTAATGCGCATTAAACCAATATTTGCGGGGGTTTGTATTATCCCTTCCGAGTGTTGATTTCAAAATCATGAAATGTCGTTCGCACATCGTGGCCTTGGCATGTTCACTAAACCTCCAATCCTTAATTTCTCTTTGTCGTACCCACCACCTTCACATTTCTAAATATGCAATAAGTAAGCTTTACTGCTAACAGTTCATCATGCACCACCCATACAGATTGTCATTAATCAGTGAAAGGCTTGAGGATCTTTCCCATTCATAAGCATTTAACCAAGATTTAGCGGAGAGTTACATTATCGGCTCTAAATGTTGATTTCAACCATCATCTGGAGAAAACCAAAATTCTCATAAACCTATGGCATCAGCTCGACAACAGTTCTGTGGAGATACAGTGGACATCTTTGGGTGCGAGGACCAAAACTTCTAGTGGTCCAGGGAATATTCTTATTACTCACCCTTTGCCGCAGAGAACCAAGTAATTTGGACCTCTGGGATTGCTCATGCAGGTTGTGTCCCTGAGGTTTTTGACTATAAGGACCTGGTCTCTTGGTGCGCCGATAAATTTATTTCAGACAAAAGAATTATTCCACTGCGGGACTGCTCTTCTGTTTCTTTTTCACCTTAGTTATTCTGCTAGATGCTAAGATTGTCGGAGCCAACATTGACGTTCAAAGGAGAATATTGCAAACAATTCCTAGCAAAGCATAATAACGGGTTGGACCTCTTGCCCCATTTATTGGAAAACCCTCTTCTAGTTTCCTGGTTGTTTACAAGAATAACGGGATATGAGTCCACAACAACTGTTTCCCAGATGACTCTTTATATTTTGTATTTCACAGTCAACGAACAAGCCATTTTTTATTGGGGCAAGTTAATTTCCCATGAAATATGTTCCCAATTGTCAAGCTTCAAAAGGGAAAAGAAATTTTATATGTCGTCCTATTTAGTTTTCATGATAGCACATTCTTATTGGTTTCCACATCTGTCTCTCTCCAAGAATGTCAACTGCAAATTCCACCCAGTAACATTCTGGTACTAGGCCTTGTGGAAGCACAAGGCTTCCCACTATTTCTATGAAGTTTTTAATGGCTTTGTGTCTGTTTCAAATTTTTGTTGTTAGGAGAAGATGCTCCCTGCATATCTGAACATGCAACCCATTTTTTGGACAGGAAGGGGACACTCGAACATTTGGATAATTACACTGTCATACAAATTTTTGGCTCCATGGAAATACCTGCTCTCCTTCCATGTCACATTACGAACACAATGTTTGTTGTAGAAGTAGCATGACAATACAATTAGTGGTTGCATCTGTTGCAAAAGAAGAAGAAAAAAACAGTTCATTCCTCTGCCTTGGAAAGTAGGGGAATTCATGTTGAAAAACGTCAAGAAAATTGACGAATTCGCAGTGCATTCTAGCATCTCCAACTTGAGATATGTTGAAATCATAAGAGGGTTCGACCCCTATAATATTTTTCGACAAAATTTACAAACACTTGGCGTTGACGATTGTTTTAAAAAAAAACACCTGCCCGAAAACAGAGACAGTGGTAAAAACTCTCCTACCTTTGATGTCAGCGACGTGGACACAGTGCAAAGATGCACTAAATTGTACATGCAACAGGGGAAAGGCCCCGGTGAAAAGAGTGTTCAATCGACAAATAACACTCCAAAAAGTACGACATCCCGAAGAATCGCTCCAACGGCCCATGACAGCAACAAAGAAACTCAGAGTTCTTCAAATAGAGGAGGAGATAACGACCCTCCTCACTATAAAATTGATAGTTCTCACAAGCTTCCAGTAGAGAAGAAGAGAAAAAAAAAATGTGGGGCGGGCGGAAGAGCCGAAAATTCAGAGTGAGAACATGGAAATTGACACTGATCTGGATAGCATGCTCTGCTTCCTTGATCAGCCCGGAGATGCCATCCAACATAGCCGTCCAATGGACATATCCGTTACCAAAAATTTTGACGAAGATGAATCCTTCGTGTTCCAGAGTGTTGTTTTTGATAGCCAATCCAAAAAATTGATAATTGCGAAAAAAGATGTTAAAAATAAGAAAGGGAAATCTTGTTCAGAGGTTGCCCTTGCCAACATGCGACCATCCCAAATCTGTGAACTTCACACCGCGAGCGGAGAAGACTTCATGATTCCGTTGGAGGCATCGAGACTGAGAATGTCGGACTGAAGGACCAGGTCAAGGAATTGGAAGAGGCTTTCATTCCTATGCCATTGCTTGTCAATCCTTTGGCAATAGCCATGCCTGCCACCCATGCAACCAACGTAAAAGCATCCTCCACACTTCTCACATCCTGTAGAGGATATGTGGAGAATAATATCAAGAAAAGAATGGAACTGGTTACCGAGGCATGAAAAACATCACAAACCATCACTTCCCTTGAAACCAAGGCACATAGTTTGCTCGAACATTTGTACGCGGAGTTAAAATATGAAGAAAATTTCTTTTTAAAAGCAGTCCTTCCTTTTGGCACCATTGTCAACAATATGACAGAAACAAAAAGAAGAGAACAAGATCTTCCATCCAAAAACTGGATCGGTCAATTGAATGCATGTTGGAAAGAAAAAGTGAAGAACCTGCATCTCATTGTTCAGTCATGT
>SNQJ01S0196547.1:6917-17391 GCA_010110895.2 Picea sitchensis
CCAAGGCAAGGTCAAATTAGCATGGTGATGATCCCAATGTCGAATTATCCGAACCACTTCATAGATTAAGTCTTAGTCTTCTATTGACGTAAAGAGAATACAAAATTTTGTCTCCTAACGGTGGTCGTTACAACAGTGCAAATTATAGACATGACCATAATAACCATAGACATTTGCAGAAGAAGGTGCCGAATGTTGATTCCCCGAGAGGAGTCAGCTCCTCCTCGACTGGTGTCCCGTCCAATTGCATGGTGTCCTCTGGCGGTGTTGGCACATTCTTGTCTTGGCTGGGATGGAGGCACATTATCCTCATGGTCTAGGTCAGCATTGTCCAAAGTCTCTAGTGAAGGAGCTGGTTCCAACACTGGTGTCGAAGCTGTTGTTGCTTGGACTCCCTCTGTTGGGGGGTGAAGAGCACCCTGCATTGTTGAGAGAAAATTAAGGAGTTGAGAGGCCTTTCCATCTAGGGTCTCCAGGCGAAACCAGAGGTCATCCATGTCCTGACGCAAGTCAAATACCAGGCCATGTTGTAGTGCGAGGCATGTTTTCCATTCACATTCTGGATCAACGTTAGAGCCGACTCGAGAGTGGGGTTGCTGACGTGAATTTTGGCTTACTTCCGGACCATCCATCTAAAAATGAGCATCGAGAGGTGGGGCCGGAAGCAACTGGGAGGCTAGAGAGTTAGGAGGAGCCAATGGGCCTGGGTGTGAAGCAGAGGCCGAATTTTCAGAAGGTCCTGGGTTGTAATCCAGTGAGGCCACTGAGCAGTCCAGCCCCTCCATTCTATTGGCAAGGGATGCAGAGAGGGGTGGGAGGTTGGCTGGAGTTTGAGTCGACTGCATCATAGAGGAGGACGAGGTGGCCGACGAGGAGGAGAACAAGTGGGATGGAGAGGGTGGGGGATGAAGGACCAAACATGGTCATCTTGGTTGCCATTTCGAGCCTCGTTTAGAATTCCCTCATATCTTGGGCATCTCTAAAACAATGGGAGAGCGAGAAAGAGCCAAGAACAGATCAGGAGAGGGCGACAACAAACCAGGGAGAGGTTGGGCAGGAGGCCGAGCTCTAAATAAAACAAACAAGATAGAATGAGCCATCCAGATTGCCTGATGCAATTCAAATAGCCCGAGGAGCTGGTGAAATTCAATAAGTATCCACACGCGCAGAGTAAATGCCGAAAAAAGGCGTTGGTGCATCGAATGGACGGCAAGGCAGAGTAGGGCTAACTGAGAGTAATGGTGCCCTGTCTCGAGCGAGGTGAACTTAAAGGCATGAGAAAGGCAGGATGGAGAGGCACACGATCGTCACGTGGTCGACGCCATGGAGGCTCTCTCCTGGCTGCTATGCTCGATGCGTGTTCTCCACTATCACCCTATCCGGGGGGTTGTCGATGGTTAGAGATTTTGTTTGGCATTTATGAAAGATGGGGTGCATCTGGTGGGTGGGGGCTTGATAGAGAAGTTTCGGTCCCTTTCCTTCCGCCCCAATATTGGCTAGATCATCTGCAATCTGATTGGATTTTCTTCTTACATGGGAGGGGATGAGAGATTCACCTGGTCGAAGGAGTGTTGCAATTGTCTTTAGACCATGAGAGAGGCACCAACAGGGCGAGACTTGCTCTGGGTCTGCTCCGTTCAATATTTTTTGGAAGAGGTTGAGGATGACTTGAGAGTCTCCTTCCACTATAAGTTTGTTGAAGTGGTGCTTGTTATAGGATAAATTGGTAGGTGCGAACACTAACTAATCTCCCTAAATCCACCTGGATCTAGAAAAAAATAGGATAAGACATGACGCTTTCCCTAGATTACAATCATTGATCTAATTATCAAAGAGAGGATCGATGACTTACTTTTGAGTTCGCTTCCTTATATCTTTGTTGTTCCCACTTCGCTTCGGTGTTCTTATGAGATCAGACCTGTCACAACATAAACCAACCAAAGTGAAAGCGATAACATAGATTCAACAGTAGTCTAAACATGTGATCAAGGAATCATGTAATAAAATAAGAATAATTTTATGGGAAAGAAGCATGTCGTTGTATCATATTAAATAAAAGTGGAAGATACAACCAAACCACCTTGATGTCGCAAGTTCCCTTTTGGTGATCCTTTGTCCCAACACACATATGTAATTGCTCCAGAATTTCTATGAAGATAATCTCCAAAATATTGATGACCAAAAACACACCTCAAGCATTCACTGATATAATGCTCTTTACACAATCTCCAATCTATTCTTCCAACAATCTTTTGTTCAACTTTACTTAACTGTGCTTAACCTTTCCCATGAGAAGTCCATTATTATATATGAGAAGTTGAAGTGGTTAAAGAGATGAGGATGATCCCACCATATCAAATAAGTTAGTAGGATCATAACCATACGGACGCCACCTCATTTTCCAGAAGATTCCACTTCCAGAAGCTTCTTGAAACCTCTTTCCTCTTTTGGCTTTCAGACCCCGCCACATCCTGCACATATAGCATCCTACGGAAGTCCCATAGGCCATCTATAGAGCAGCATGCAGAAATCACTGATCTCCACATTGTACATTATAGATAGCCTGTGGCGTCCTTCTAAAAGATGGTTTTGAAGAGGAGGAAGGTAATCAATTTTCTCAGGGAAGAGATGATTTTGGAAGCCTGAACACATCCCTGTTAGGTCATCACCATAGTGACCAAAATAATGTGTAATAGAATTCCCCCCAAAGTATGAGGTTGGAATGTGTGACAACTGAAATACTTTGTAAAATGCACATGTGTGTCAAATACAAGGAGTGCACCAATCAGGAACCTGCAAACAATCAAGCATCCGTTGAAAATTACATCATCTCTGAGTTAGGCATTCCCATGCCTAGACTACAAACGATTGTAAATCATAAATGCAAGTCATGGACACCAATTATACACTGTGGATCCATGTCGTCAGGATTCTGCATAGCCACCAGAAATACACTATGGATCTATGTATTAGAAAATGTAAATTCAGACACAACCACGAGACATACAAAGTGGATCTGTGTGTTAATAAAAATCACAAACATTCCATCTCAACCTGGACCAAAAAGAGAAGACCCAGGGTCTTCAATCCCGTTGTCTGTAAGTACGAATCTAGCTATGTGATTACAGGTGCTGAAGTCAAACATGGTAGAAATCACTTGATTACCAGCCAGTGATAAAAAATGTTAACAAGTGCGAGGGAAATCACCATTGATGTCAATGACTCCCAAGGTACTATTAGTACATTCCAATGAATGTGAATACATGAGCTGAAGTCGAACACTCAATGGAATCTTTTGATCAGGTAACAATGATGTAAATCCACTGTCGAAAGCGAAGAAACCTATCATTGAGGCATGCAGGCTCTAAGGTACCAAATGATTTCTAAGTCTTGTTCCTGGATGATGAGTTGAAGTTGATAGGAAAAGACTCGTCACAAGAGGGCCTTGATGTATCCCCCATCAATGACATAAAATAAGTAACAGATTTAAGGTAGATTAGAGTGTGAAAATGATTTGAAACTGACACAGGGAAGGCCGACATGGTGAGAAACGATAATGCAGATGGACGACTCGAGAGAGGGCTTGTTTGGACTTCTATTGAACATATAAATGACACGACATTGGTCTTGGAAGCAGTGACTCAAAGATGACCCAAGATATGAACTTGCAGAAAGTCAGAGAAGAGACAAATGGATTTCCCAACCCAGATTCAAAAGATGAAGGGGATGTCATGTTCAAGAGTGACTAGTACTGCCACTGACACGGGTACAAAAGCACATATCTTTCCCAAATTTTCCCCCACCATTTCTAGCGAGTACCTCTTTGTTTTTATGAAAGATTGAGGAGGATAGAATATGCTTGTTGATGTAAGCTCATCCTTCGGACAAGTCCCTCGGAGTATTTTTAATGAACCCTAAGAAGGAGTGGTTCGGTCCCATGTGAGTCTTTCAATGTTTTTTTCACGAGTCCAAACATAGAAAACTCGGTTTGTTTTTCATATTTATAGAGTCTAATTTTTTTTTAAAGAGAAGTCTGTCAGTTCCTTTTTCGTAAAAATAGTTCGATGGGACCGAAAAATGATAAACTATCGCCTATGGAACGTTTTATCCAAATACTTTTACGAGTGTGAACAAAACAAGGTCACTCAACAATATTTTCATTTTTGTGGAGAGTGAAAAGAGCTTAAAGGATACTCCATATGTGTGTCGTTTTTCATGTTACCATGATGAGTACGAAAAGACGACAAAAGTATGCTCGATTACGTTCTCATTGATTTTTGAGCACGAGAACGAATGAAGACTAAGCTTGAGGTTTTTCTAAAAAACCCTAAAAAATAATTGTACATGTGATGAAAAAGAAAAAGAAATCGCAAAAACTATCCATACTTCATTGTTTGGGACCCTAGTTTGTTCATCTGAAACACAAAAAACACTCACGAGAACATTAGGCTAGTAAGTTTTTTGAGAAAATATAATTAAGTAATATAAATATTTTTTTTAGAAAAAGTAAAAAATGAGATAAATAGGTGTAAGAACTCATTTTCACTATTTCATTTGCATTTGGTCAAAAAACTTGTCTAAGAACCCTTTTGACCTCATACTTCATCGGTCGATTGCGGAGAGCCCAGGCGATCAATCGGCGAAAAATATGCATGAAAACGGTAAGTACCTTGTCTTCTTCCTTTTCAATGGTTTAAAATTCATTTTAACCTGTTAAAAAATGATTTTTTGGGTGAATTTGTGGGCCATCGGTGTGCGTCGGGGCCGCTGCAGGTTCCCTATATCGAGGTTTGTAGAAATCAAGGATTTCCACAAGTAGCCAATGGTTCACCTGCGGAAACCCCACTTTGTAACTGATGCCCAGCCGTGGCGGCTGAAAACCCAAAAAAGAAAAAGATTTGTTAACCAAAAAGAATTCTAAAACAATGATTTGAAGGTGCTAACTTCTTTCTTCTATCTTCATGCAGGTACTTTGGGTGCAAATATGTTGGAATGGAGAGAGACCGAGCATGAAGACGATGATGCAATGGATTTGAATGGTCCCGACACCATAAATGCCCTACGATAGTGTGGTTTATTAAAATTCTTTAAGATCTAGGGCATGCGAGCCCAGCTGAGACTATTGGAATATTTAGTCCATATGTGGGACGTGGAAAAACAAGTATTCCACGTGGGTGTCCATGTGTTCTCTTTGGACATCGAAGATATCTACTTCTTGACGGGGCTATCCTGTCATGGGGCGCAAGTGACCTTGACAGGAGGTCGAGGTGGCGGATTGCCAATGAGTGAATACATCAGAAGCTATTGTGATCTAGAGGCCGAGTGGTGCAAGGGTAAATTGGTGTAAATGTGTTGAACCTACATAGAATATATCTAGCTAAACAATGATACACACATTTGCAGAGAGAATTGGAAAAAGAAGAAGAAGGAGAGAAATAATGGAAAGAATTCTCATTAACCGTTATGAATAATGAATAATTTACACATGATATACTTTGTATAACTCAATGAGTTCGAATTGAGGTGAACCAAGTCACCATAGTGATGGTCTAGAGTGATCTAGACACACACCAACAATTACGGGAGTGAACTGCCACCTATTCTAGTCTCTTAGGCAATTACGGGAGTGAACTGCCACCTAATTGAGTTAACTAGTCAACTAGTCTTCAATTAATTGACTGAACAGAGAGTAGTGAGGAGTTAACTCAGGGAATCAAGGCTAATGCGACACTCTGGTGATGATACCAAGGCAAGGTCGAATTATCATGGTGATGATCCCAATGTTGCATGGTGATGATCCCAATGCAACATCTAAACTCAACTCAACTAATCAAACTGAAGTGTGAACTGAAAGAAAATATTCTCCAGGTTAAATATTCTCTCCTAAAATATAGGAGACTGGATAATGACTATTTATGACAAATAAACAAATAAAAACCTTAGGAAAAATAAATCCTATATGTGTGTGAAGTAACTCCAACACCCCCCCTAAACATCACTATGGTGAAAATAAAGATTGGGTCCCGGCAACGAGGCCATGTTAGGTACCCAAGTACAAAAGATACACTGAAAATAAAGTGAGGAAAGAGGGAAAACATCATGGGAAACCCACCCCCCTCAAAGTACAATGTATGTAAAAATAAGAACTACAATTGCTAGGCAACTGTGTCCTTCACTCCGAGACGACCTCACAGAGAATATAATTTTTGCTCAGTGAAGGTCTTCGTGAAATTGTTTGTCGTTTGTTCTGCTGAAGGATAGAACTGTAAGTCGATGACCCCCTCATGTACTAAGTCTCGGATGTAGTGCATGTGGATCTTGATGTGCTTCATCCGCTGCCTCTGAAATGGATCTCTGTAGAACTTTAGAGTGCTTTGGTTGTCACACCAGATGACGATCAACCGATGAAATTGAATGCCCAAATCAGTGAGAAAATGTTGTAACCACATAGCCTGAATGGTTATTTTAACTACCCCTCTGTACTCTGCCTCAGCTGAAGATAGAGAAATGACAGATTTCTTCTTGCTCGACCAACAGATAGGCCTGAAACCAAGACTGAGTGAGTAACCAGATGTGGACTTGCAATCAATGCTATCACCAGCCCAATCGGAATCAGTAAACCCAATGATATCTAATGTAGAGTTTGATTCATAATGAATCCCAAAGGTGATGGTGCCCTGTACGTATCGAAGGATACACTTTGCTGCTTTCCAACGTAGCTCATGCAGCTCCTGCATGAACTTGGAAACTGTGCCAACTGCATATGAGAGGTCTGGTCTGGAGTGTGTGAGATACAACATGCTCCCCACTAGCTGTCTGTACAATGTGTTGTCAACCAATGGAGTCTCCCCGCCATCCTCAAGTTTGAATCCTGATAGGAAAGGAGTCAGAGTAGACTTGCAGTCTGTCATGTGAAATCTCTTAAGGAGATCTCGTGCATACTTAGCTTGAGATAGTTTGATGCTTGATGCATCCTGAATGATCTCAAGTCCAAGGAAGAAGTGTAGTGGACCCATGTCCGTCATCAAAAACCTATCATGAAGAATCCTCTTGACTGCAACAATCGCTGAAGTCGAGCAACCGGNGGTCTGATTTACAACGTACAAAGTTTTGTGACAATAGGTAGGATTCGATCTTGGCATACCAGGCCCTCGCAGCCTACTTGAGGCCATAAAGTGACTTCTTCAGTCAACAAACCAAAGTTGAGTCCTGCATAAATCCCTAGGGCTGCTCCATGTAGATCTCCTCAGAGAGATCACCGTGAAGAAATGAATTCTTCATGTCCATCTGATGGACTTCCCATCCCTCTGTTTCCGTAATGACAAGGGCCAATTGAATGGAATCCATCTTCGCTACTGGAGAGAAGGTCTCATCATAGTCAATACCATGAACCCGTTGAAATCCTTTGGTGACAAGCTTGGCTTTGTATCTGTTGATCTGCCCATCCACTGCGCTCTTGGTGCTGTAGACCCATTTGCATCTAACAAGTTTCCTCCCAGAAGGAAGGGGAACTAGATCCCAAGTCTGGTTCTCGAGGAGGGAGTTGTACTCCTCCTGCATGGCGGATTCCCAAAAGGGATTTTCAGCAGCCTTGCCATAAGACTATGGATATGAAGACTGAACTAAGAAAAGATGCATGGAAGGCAATGGTTCAGTGGAAGTGAGTGCAATAGTAGGCTCCTCAAAATCAGATCGAGTCCTCCTAGTATCGGCTGGATCACCTACGAGATCCCCTGCATCCTGAAGAGTAGTCTATGCCCACTTGGGCCTTTGCTCTGGCTCTGCAACTGCATCTGGATGCTCTGACTCTACATCTAACTGTATTGACTCTCAATCTGAATCTAAATCCTCCTAGTCCTCTGAATCAGAACTCTCATCTAAAGAAGAGTCGGCATGTGCATGCCCATCATCTCGGACAGGTGGAAGAGTAAAGGTGTCTACATGCGACTGTTGAGGTACATGTGAGACACTTTCCTTGAATTGGACACTACGCTCAATGATGAGCCGGTCCGAGGAAAGATCAATAAGACGATATCCCTTCACACTGTGAGGGTATCCAACAAAAATGCACTCAGTGCTCTGTGGATCAAGTGACTTCCTCTTTTCAGAGGGAATCTTGGCCCATGCACGTGAACCAAAAATACGAAAGTGGGTCACTTCCAGTTTGAGGCTGCTCCAAGCCTTGTAGGGGGTCTTATCCTTGACATATCTATGGGGATATCTGTTTTGGATGTATGTTGCACATTTAAGTGCTTCAACCCATAGTCTCTGTGGTAGTGACTTTGCATGCAACATGCAAGATACCATCTCCTTTAGAGATCAGTTTTTCTGCTCAACAACTTTGTTTTGCTGTGGGGTGTAGGGAACTGTATGCTGCAACTGAATCCATGCCTCATGGAATTGATTGTGGATCTCATGATTCACATACTCTCCCCCATTATCAGTTTGAAGGACTTTGATCTTCTTTCCAGACTATGTCTCAACCAAAGCTTTGAAATCTTTGAGGTGTTGAAAGACCTCAGATTTTTGCCTGAGAAAGTAGATCCATGTAAAACATGAGAAATCGTAAAAAAAATGAGATTTTTTTTTTTTGTTGATCGATGGATGCGAAAAAGGACCCATGAGGTCACTTTGGATCAGATCTAAAGGTGTGTAAGCTCGCTGAGACTTTTCTTTGTCGAATTTCTCTTGAGGGTGTTTTCCGAGAAGACATCCCTCACACACTCCCTTGGAGAAATGGATGTCTGGTAGACCATCAACTAATTTTTGCTTTCTAGGTTGTTGCATATATCTGACATTCAAATATCCAAACCTTTTGTTCCATATCCTACTACTTTCATCAGCATGAGTAAGCAGTAAAGAAGAATTAGGTTCAATGAATTCAGAAAAAGTATACAATCTAGACTGATGATTTACCTCACTGGTAGCAACCCTGGAGTTGGTTTGCATGTCGTAGATGTCTACGGAATTTGGTGTGAATATGACTTTCTTTCCAGTGCCGAAATTCGTCATCTGATAAACGGGGAGAAGGTTGATAGAAAGATTGGGAACACGCAACACATTCTCAAAGCTTCCATTGGTGATTTCAATCCTTCCTTTGCCGGTGACTTCGACATAAGAGTTGTTCCCCATCAGAATGGGAGGACCTTTGCATGCATCCAACGAAGAATATACTATTTTTGATGCAACCATGTGATGTGATGCTCCTGAATCTACGATCCAAGCATTGGGAGAGGAGTTGATGGAAATCAAGGCATGGCTAGAATTGCCTTTCTTGGAATACAAATCTTTTGGCTTCTTCTTATTTTCACCCTCGGGGATGCGATCTCCAAGGTTGTTTTGATGAAGTATCTGAGACATCAGATCTATTCTATTTTTCATGCATGTGGATTTTGAATGGAATCCTTTGTGACAATATGTGCATTTCTCTCCTTTTCTTCCCTTTTCTTCTTTGGATTAGGAGGCATCGGTGAAGGGTTTTGTGTACCCTTCCTTCTTCGTATGTGCATGATCTTTCCACTTATATTTATCTTTAGATTTCTGATATTTGTGGCTGCCATCATGCACAATGAGTACATGCACCCTTGGGTCTTTGATTGTTCCCATGTTGATGAGCTTGGTTTTCTCTCATGTCAAGGATTCGATAAAGTCCTCAAGAGAAGGCATCTTCCAGGTGGCTCCAGAGGTGAATCTGACAGTATGGAATGTGGATACAAATACAAATAATTCAGGACCAAGCTTGGAGATAATGGTGAGAACCATTTGTTTCTCCTCCTTCGATTTATCAACCCCACAAGCTTTGAGTTGCGACAGTAAATCCTTGAATTTTGTAAAGAAATCTTGGATATTCTTGAAGCTTTTTGGATCTAATGTGAGAAGATCCACCTCCAACATGTGTCCCCTCATCTCATCCTATTTTCCAAAGATCCCTTCTAATATGGTCCAAGTTTCATTGGGAGTCTTACAGGAGTATATATGAAAAAGGAGATTGGGAGAAATAAGACTACAAATTGTTTCGAGTGCCTCATCCATGCGATTTAAGTACTTGGATTTTTCTATGGCTGATGTCGGCTCTGTATCTGTATTCATGGTTAACCTACACAACTCTATGGATTAGAGATGTATGGATATTTTCTCCTTCCATGCAAAATAGTTGTAAGGTGTAAGAATGAATTCTTTTTGGAATTCCATCTTTCCGCTGTCTTCAATCTTTTGTACCTGCAAAACATTTTGGTGTAGATTTTTCTTAGCAGTCTGTCAGCTCTGATACCATGATAATATATCTAGCTAAACAATGATACACAAATTTGCAGAGAGAATTGGAAAAAGAAGAAAAAGGAGAGAAAGAATGGAAATAATTCTCATTATCTGTTATGAATAATGAATAATTTACACATGATATACTCTGTATAAATCAATGAGTTTGACTTGAGGTGAACCAAGTCACCATAGTGGTGGTCTAGAGTGATATGGA
>SNQJ01S0196547.1:17401-30401 GCA_010110895.2 Picea sitchensis
TCAATGGTCATGCTGCCCAACTTGAGTTCGAAGAACTCCTTCATCTTTTTGTCATAGTATCTTTTGGTCAGGTATTTCTTCTCGAAATACCTCTTAAAATCCTTCCATGTGACCTCTTTCTCTCTGATGTGTTGCACCTGCACCAACTGATCCCACCACATGGATGTTTTTCTTTTCAGCTGGTACATTGTAATTCTTCCTTCTGCATGGGAAGAATAATTCTACAGTTGGAAGTATTTCTTCATACCCAACAACCATGTTTCAACATCTTCTTCCTTCTTATGTTCACCATCGAATGTAGGCGGTTTAATCTTGTTGATTTCCCCTTTCAATTCATCCCTTCCATATTTTCGGTGTTTTCTAGTAGGGGATAGGCTTGAACTACTATGTGTCTCCTTTCCATAATGCTTCGGGGAGAGATGGTAATGTATGCTACCCCTCCTCGATCTTCTTCTTCTCTTAGGGGTTCTAACACTTCTTGATCTGCTTGTGTCACTCTCTTTTTCCAATTTCTTTTCTATTCTTTCCAGGCTCTTCAACATTTTAAAGTTGAATTCACCCTGCCAATCCCTGATTTTCATGAGCTTTCGGCTATCAATTCGGCGAGCCTGGGCATCTTTCTGCAATTTTTCAATGAGTTTCATCATGCATCCCTCTTTATCTATCTCTTTTCTGTGCCCAATAGAGTTTGTTCCTTCGACTCCCAAGTTGACATCCTTTCCTTCTCTTTCGTCTTCTGTTTCGGAGGCAATCTGCACCTCTTCCAATTCCATACTTGGCATCAGTTTTCGGCTGTCCTGACACTGGTTGAACTCTGCACACACAGTGTGCAGTCAATCAAAGTTTGTCAGGACCTTAAACCTTCAAGAAAACTTACAACATTCATAAGCCAATGTGAACAAGAAAAATGTTTTGACTTCACAAAGTTTTCTGAGCTCTATCCGGCTCTGCAAATTTCAGGACTTTGGAACCTCGGTCCACGAAGATCCAACAGTTAAATCTTCGTAACCAAAGTCACCCTTTTGCAACTTGTGATCTCGCGAGTTCGTGAGTCGAAGACCCTTGACTCATTTCCTCCAAACACCTCCTCGCTAGCGCCTGCTACACATGATCGTAGGCTAGCGATAAGTTCTAGCACTTCTTCGCCAACTCACAACTTCGTGAGTTGGAGTGTTGAGCCTTCGTGCTCCTCCTTTGCGAATTCTGAAATCGCGAATTAATTTATTTTCTGGGCCCACATCACAGATATTTCCCTTCACCACAGTGGCACGTGGTACATTCAGGAGGATCCATGTCACCTTCGGTGATGTCTTCTGGTCCCACCACTCTCGCCTATATTCTCGACTCACTGGCACGTGGTACACATTCATGCGCCCACATCCATTCCAAGCAAAATCCAATGGTTAGGTCCCCTCTCAGATTTACGACGTAGATATTTTCGGCGTTTCGAGGTTTTCGGGAATCGGGAGTTCGTGCACCCCACATCTCGAACTTCCATCTGCCGAAATCCTGAAAAAAATACGGTTTACTCCTCCGCTGAATCGAACGGTCAACTCCCTTCCTACAGTCTACGGTGTAGATCGTTTCAGGATTTCAGGTTTTGGGTTTTTGGAGGTGTTCACCTCCCTCACTTCCCACCTCCTGAATTTGTGAAATCTGAAAGGTTTCGTGACTAACTCGAGCACGACTCTGCCAGATCTAATGGTCGAGCCTTCCTCCGAAATCTACCACGTAGATATCCATGGTTTTTTGGGTTTTTGGGATTTCGCGTATCGTGATTCCCACACTCCTGTGCATTTCAAAAGGGATTTTAATCCCTGCACACATTTTACAGATCCGACGGTCACAAGGGTTCACCTTCCCTCTCGAACAGATCCTAAGGCTCCGACACTGTTGGTGTGGAGTCCTCTCTCCCTGTGGCTATAGACCACACCGGCTGCAGTTTCGCACACCGCTATACCTCCTGAGCTTACCAAGGTCTGAAATTGGTCCTCCAGACACAATTTCTCCTCACACCCTCGGTCTAATGACCACTCAACTGGCCCATCTAAGCTCAGTTTCGAAACCTTGGCTCTGATACCAAGTTGTAGCACCACTTTTCACTCACTACTGTGTAGGTGTTACTACGCGGAATAACAACATTCTCACTCACAATTAATCACATGCATTCAAAACAAGTTAAACACATTCAACACAGAGTAATCATATGATTTACTGCCATAATCAACAATCAATATTATTTAACATCAATTCATATACACAATAGAATACATGATGATTATAATACACAGAGATACATAAACATAATTAAAGCATCATCTAGTACTTATCTTTGAACAATGGTAGATTCCACCAACCAAGTGCAGGCCTTCCACGAACCTCCCAGCCTTAGACCACACTGCTCATCAGCTTAACAGTGGGTCACCCCCGAGCTGGGACTAAGATCCACCCCAAGAAAAGGAATCCTAGGCTAGGTTGAGGTTACTACAGGGAAACAACACACAGCCACAAGGATGGGATTCTCTCCCAGGAACCTCTCACGTTCACTTCCCACAGACCGTTATTCCCGACATGCCTGTTCCACCCTAGGAGTATACACCTTCTCTGTCACCTGGAGAGTCCTTCGTCTACTAACCTCCCTTGCCTTGGGTTACAAAAATAGGACAGACCGGAAGTCTCCTGGCTCTGTGGCAGTTACAAGGTTCCTTCTAGGAGTTCTCTCCTTCCTCTGTACACTCTCTCTTTTGCAGAGGGTGTTGCTCCACTGGCCAACAAGCCACACACAATCCAGCACTGCGTGGCCACAACAATCAACAGGGAAAACTAATGCGGATTTCCTATAGGATCAACAATGGTCGAATGGCTCATGGTCACGACTTTGGAATAGAGACCCCACGCATAGGCTCGATCTCAGATAGATGACACACACAGATTCTCCATATGAACATAGGTTTTTCAGTTTAGAATATGTACGAGGTTTTTCTGCAGAGGTTGGATCTGTCGTACAGCTCAGAGGTCATATGAACTCAGGCTGTCGGGTGGTATAGAGGAGAACCCCCATCACGTCTCATCTTCGCCATTTTATTTGCATGGATCGGGGCTGACACTTGTCGCCCTGTAAACTGCATGTGTTTACCCAGCACGCATCACCTTCCTCATGGTTAGGAACTTAGGATAAAACATGAAATGCTCATGCCTTTTTGGAATAATATTAAAATATTATTCCCAAGGATGAAGCCCCCTAGGCTTATCACTTAGCCCCTTTTCCCACCTTCCAGCCCCTAATCCCTTGCCTTCTCTGTGGAAGCTCAGTCCCCCTTCACTCATTCATCATGGTCGGTCTGCACCTGGCAGTGTTTACAATTTTTTATTAATTTGTTCTGTGTGATTACATATACAACAACAGGCTCTTGGCCTTCAACACTTAGGCTCCCTGGCCTAGCAAACACATAAGCCACCAGCCTATAAAAACTTGGCTCACCAGCCTATAAAATATAATTACAATTCCTTTCAGAACATGATTTACAACAGGGCTCGGCCTTGGGGACACTACAATTTGGGTATGGATCCATTTTGGTATCTTTCTTCCTGTAAAGAGTTCCTCACCTATGCTTGCAGGTAGAGTGGAATATAGTAGCACCACGAGATATGTGGATGAAGTGGTGGTGTGATCTCATGTCCCGGCACGTAGCGGGTCCCATTATTAAATATAATGATACATTTTTTGATTGGCTGGAGCCCCAGATCTTGATGATTGATGATTGATGAATACATATATGCCAGGTTGGATTTTCTCCATGATCCAAACTTGGTGCTACCTGAGGGTTATCGGTGGGGGGATCTAGGTAAGAAAGACATTTTTCTTTTATAGTGTTTTTGTAAAAAAAAATTAAAATATTAAGCATTTTTTATGTATGTTTTTTATCCAATGACTAATCAAAATGTTTTTACCATGCAAATGTAGGGCCATTCCGGCCCCCAGGAACATCCCCTATCTAGAGGTGAGGGGAGGCAACGATAGTAGCAGGATGGGATGCAGATGAATATGAAACAATCGAGAAGAACTTGGAAGGTCTGACAGTAGGCATCCCATATATGTCGATTGGTGAGGTACCAAGGCATTTACAACGCCATACCGTGGGTGTGTCTGGTCCATTGAGACGATTTCTCTGTAGGGTAGCACAAGATGTAGTGTGTTACCATGAGCAGCATCCATGATGCCATTTTGTAGAAGTCATGATCTTCATATTTTTATATTTTGGTCTTCGGACAAAAACATGATTTTTGTAAAAAAATGCTTATCATTATATATATATATATACATGAGGATTTTACCGACTCATTTTGATTTGTATAATACATGCGATGTGTGACTGGATTTATAAATGTCTTAGATGTATGTCTAATACATAATTAGCTAATGCGTCAATTAATGTATTTAGACATCTAGGAATGTGCTGATACTCGATAAAATCAAAATAACGTTCCAAGAGACGAATCCGTAAATATACCTGTAACAAAGTAGGACTTCAGATAAACATTACTTAACTGTAGCACTACTAGCTATGAATCAAGTATAACCAGACGATGAATCCCAAGTGAGATAACATCGGTCAATAATTCGATGATTGCACTATACTTTGCAATATTGTTGGTTGCACGACCGAGGCAAACATTGTGTAAACTGATAAGTTTGTTTGTGGGTGCATAGATTTCCCATGCAACAGAAGCTAGGTTCTGAGTGCTATGACTATTGCCATCGGTGAAGCCAAGGTAGGGTAACAAAGACTTCGACATATGGAAACCAAGGACAACGCAAAATAAGCGGTCGAGGGTAGAAACCAAATAACAAAAAAGCACACAAAAGTAGCACACAACAGTATGATACATTAGAATACAAGTACTCATGCGAAGGTAGTCTAAGCATAGTACTTCTTCAAATAAAGCCCATTTCTGGGTTCACTCAAAGGAATGCCATCATAATCTACTAACTCGTAAGCTCTCTTCTCCAACACTCTTTTAACAATATACGGACCTCACCACATAGCTTCAAATTTTCCATCTTCTAGCAGATCACGATATTGTTCATAGAGGAGAACTAGATCTCCCTCAGAGAAAACACATGGTTTGACATGTTTTTCGTATTGGTATTTCATGCGTTTCTTCTGGGTTTCGATAACTAGGGTGGCGTCACGATGTGTTTCGTCTAATCGCATGAGATACAATAGATGTTCCTCTTCGATAGAGGTGTGAGGAAGAAGTTCAACGACTAGCTTCAATGATGGTATTTCACATTCAATCAGGAGAATAACTTCAATACGGTAGATCCCGTAGCAGATTTCACAGACGTCTGATAGGCCCATAATGCTAAAAACAACATTGTGTGCCAACTGGTATTATGGATTCCTATAATCCGTCGAAGCGTGGTGATAAGAACCTTGTTGATCGCTTCAACTTGGCCATTGGCCTGTGGATAATAGGGGTTGAATTTTCATGTCGAAGAACCAACTTATCAGTAATTTTAGACATCATGAAGTTTCGAAAATGGCTACCCTGATTAGTAACGATAGCTTGTGAGATCTCGAATCGAGTAATAATGTGATTGAAAATAAAAAGGGCTACAGGTTTTCCAGTATTGTTGAATGTAAGCGTTCCCTCGACCCATTTCATGAAATAATCCATGGCTACAATAATGTATCCATGCCGCCCGACCGAGTAAGGGTTACAGGTCATGAAGTCAATGCCCCATTTCGCAAAAGGTCCAACGAAAACTACAGGGTGTAAGGGAGTAGGATGCGATCTTATTTTTTTGTTGTACGTTTGGAAAGCATGACATTTTTGGATGGAAATAATGCAGTCTTTAAATAAAGAATGCCAAAAATACCCTGCTCATAAGATCTTCTGGGAAGTAGCATACCCAGACATATGACCACCACATGCTCTGGAATGGAAGTCATTCAAATATTTCTCGGCCTCATAATAAGTGAGACAGTGTCGAAAAGTGGAGTCAGTGCCACGACGATAAAGAGTGTTACTGAGGATGATGTACTATCGAGATTGATAGCGTATACGACAACGGTTAGTGTTAGACAAATCAGGCCGAAAAGTTTGATTCTGGAGATAGATAATGACAACCCCATAGCAAAGGTCATCGGAATTGATCAAAAAAAGGGATTCGTCGGGTAGAAAATCCCCTGCTACATTTTTTGTCTCAGTGCAGGAAAGGTCACATATAAGTTCGGAAAACACCAAGGATTTCTTAGACTTAGCGCGTTCGAATTCTAAGCCAAACTCCTAGAGAATCAATATCCATTTGGAGTATTTGCCCCATAGAAATTGACGTGTAATAATGTGTTGCATAGGGTTGCAATCGAAAATCACAGTGGTCTTGCGTAATAGAATGTAGTGACAGAAACGTTGGACAACTTGTACAACTGCCAAGGCTAGTTTTTCAACATGTAAATACTTGGCTTCGGTGGTCGTGAGCCTCCGACTCAAGTAATAAATAACATGTTCATTGTGTAAATCATCTTCTTGGACCAAAACAATAGCAATGGTAGAGTCCGAAGAAGCGAGATAAAGGAAATAATATTGACTATAATCGGGAGGGAAAAGTAGTGGGGTACGGGTTAAGATTAATTTCAAAGCTTCAAAGGATTTACTGGCAGTGGTGTCCCATACAAACTCAGAAACTTTCTTAATTAGTTGAGTAAATCCGAGTGTTAACTCAACGTAATTTGGGATAAAATGACGAAGAAATTTTGCCTTCCCTTGCAAACTTTGTAGCTGGCGAAGTGAGGAAGGAGGAGGGAGATTAAGAATCGCCTCGACCTTCAAAGGATCTACCTTGATCCCTTGACGCAACAAAATAAAGCCTAGGAGATGGCCAGACTCCACACAAAAGACACATTTATGTGGGTTTAAGCATATACGGTAGAACGGACAATGGAGGAAAATGGCTCGGAGGTGTGCCAGATGGTCACCCCGACGCATGGAATGCGTGGGTAGTTCATCTAGATACGGTTGTACAATGTGCTTAATATCATGAAAGGCATAAGACATAGCACGTTGAAACGTCGCACCTGCGTTCTTCAAATCGAAGGGTAGTTTCTGGTAGGCAAAGGTGCCCCAAGGACAAATGAAAGAAATTTTATGTTGATCCACGGGTAAAATATTGATTTGATTATATCTGGAGAAATCATCCATTAAAGAGAAGATTTCACTTTCGACGCAATCGTCAACAATCTGGTCAAAAAAGGGGGTAGGAAAGTTGTCTTTAGGACAAGTTTTATTGATATCCCTATAATCAACATAGACACAGATCATACCTTGTTTCTTGTTAACTGGAACTAGATTGGATACCCAATCAGTCAAATCCATGGGATAAATAAAGCCAGCTTTAAGAAGTTTTTCGACTTCAAGCTTGATAGTAGCTTATTTATGGGGATGGACCGGGCGCAGTCTCTGTCGGACGGGTTTAGCATCTGGGTAGGTCTTAATTTCGTGTACGACAATATCGGGGTCAATACCTGGCATCTCTTCGTAGATCCACGCGAAGATTTCACAAAATTATTTAAAAAGTGATTTATATGTGACAGTCTCATCGTTGGAACATGAACCTCCGATGTGGACATTTTAGACAACTCCGGGTTTAATAGATATGTCAAGGAGGATGGTGGGTGAAATATTACTTAATTTCCCTTCATATAACACATCGTGTGTGGATTCAGGAAATGACGAAATAACGACAACGATTGATGGAGTTGAGATCCGTTGGTAGCTCTCGATGGTGTGTTGTTCAAGGAAGAGAATGGAACAATTATGCACATCATCCCAAGGGGTATCTTCCATCGATATAACTGACATAATCATCTTGTCTATGGGAAAAATAACATGGAATGGGTCAGGAGATGAATCATCGAGAGAAGGAGTAGAAGAGTCGTCTGATTGAATGGCTTGGTAAGAAGATTCAACTAGACTTAAGGGCATCTAGTTTCCGTAGCGAAAATAATCGCCGGGTTCGGGTACTATCCACGGGTTTGAAGACGCGGGAGTTTCTCGGATGGAGGTAGAAATCATGTTAATCGAGGCAACCAAAGGAGGTGAAACATTAGGTGGTAGGATCAGGAAAGTACCCATCAAGGTTGAATCTTTTAGTAGACCCACACCAACATTCTCATACCCAGGGGGTGTCTTGGAAATGAAGGGTACGTTGTTGGTACGCGTATCAGAGTTAAAGAAGGCTAGTTGGTCGACTGTAACTATCTTTTCTTGGTGTGGAAAACGTACGACACAGAAAAGAGTGGACACAATTGCACGCATGGAATCAATCCAGCTACAACCAAGTAAAAGGTTGTAATCGAGAGGTGCGTGAAAGACCTCAACTTCTACATTGACCGATTTGCCTTCTAATGTGATGGGCAATGAGGGGAGGACACCATAGGGTTTAAAGAGAGAGCCATTAAAGGCTTTGAGTGTGTTGTGTGATTCAGTTAAGGAAGGAGATCCAATGGCTTTCCAACAAGCAACAAACATGACACATGTCGAGGCACCCTCATCGATAACTGTTCTACAAATGTTCTTGTCAGCGATAAAAAATTGTATTTGAAATGCGAACTGAGGGGGTAACCTTGGAATGTGATCTTCCAAGTCAAAAATTATTAAATTCATATCCGTAGGGTTGATTCCACCAATAGCTTTCAAAAATGCCTTTCGTTGAGTAGGACAACTCTGGAGGACTTCGAGGGCTGACATCGCGGACGGTGCTTGGGCCAGATCCTCTACAATACTGTAGTTCTGGGAAGCACACGCATGAGGATTGAAAGCAGAATTTCGAACAACACCCTTTGGGGGAGGATGAAGAACTATATATAGGCTTGTTTATTCGAGATGAAGAGGACCGTTGGTAGGTGGAGCCGAGGGAGATTGTTGAACCGATGAAGGTGGTACTATTTCGTCAACTTTCTCCTTGAAAGAAGAATAATCTTTGGTTCGAGTGGTAAGTGTAATGTCATTCTTCTTTGAATCACCATTACACATCAACACATAGGAAGTAGTCGAGGGGGAGGGTTGGTCATGAATGACCAATTGGGCCTACTGTTGATAAGGGAAGGGTTGCAAAAAAATGGTCGGTGTAGGAGGTTTCAGGGTCCCTTGTAGGAACTTAGTTACCTCGGCCCACCATGGACAATCCTTAGTGTAGTGATCATCACCATAGATAAGACAAGGGTATCGGGGTTTACGCCTATCCTTGTCATCAACAGGTTGTGTTTTGGTCTTCTCATATTTTGGATTAGTTTTATCCTCCTTATTCTTACCCTTCCCTTTTTTGGATTTATTCTTTCGGACATGAGCAGATTGAACAGAGTTCACCTCAGAAGTCTTGTCGGTGGGAGGAGTAGGAGACGGAGCATGTTGAACATTAGAAGCAACATACTTGGGGTTGGTGGTAGAGGCCCTTGCAGAGTGAGGTTGAGCATGGAAAGTGCCAATCACACCATCAACTGCATGAGAAGCAAAAAGAGTAGTTGAGGTAGTGGTGGTAGAAGGACAAGGTGCATCAGGGAGAAAATCGTAAAGAGTACCCATTTGTGAGTAAACGAGGTCGAGGTATTGAGCACGACTGATCGCCTGTTCTTCTATGACCACTCCGCCCATGGAAATTTCATGAGCGATGTCATTCATGAATGATTTCGTGAACCACTCTGCCAGTAACTGATCGAGAAGTTCAAGTTTGATTAGACGTCATCTCTGTCTCCACTCATGAATGTGATCAGAGATATGAGTGGCTTTGGTTTGCTTGAAAGAATTCAAAATCTTGGTTCCCGTTTCGTAACGGATCAGTAACTAGTAGTGGGTGAGGAAAGCCATGGCTAGGGTGTTGAAGTTGGTGAAGAAGCCTCATGGTAATTCTATATACGACTTTGCAGCCGAACCCGTAAGAGTTCGTTGGAAGAGCCATAGTTGTATGGAGTCGTCCATTAAAGAGTTGGACAAGCACCAAAGGTGAAAAATCATGACATGGTTGTTGGGATCCTCTCCCGGTTTACCATCAAATTTCGGAATGTCAGATGGTAGTTTGGCTGGTATAACAGGCCAGTGAGGAGAGTGATGGATAGGGTCATTCAAAATCCTAGACAAATCAGGTAGATCCAAAGTGGCCAAGAAGGGTAACTGTCTATTCACGTGAGGGTACTAGTGACTTTGGGGAGGAAGTCCCATTGGTATACCAGTAGGATTGTAAGCAGTTTGCATGTGATGTGAAGATCCTGTCAGATTCAGTTGTGGGTATGGAGGTAGGTATCCCATGGGGTTGCACTTATTAGGGATGTTCCCTTGGGAAGGGACACTAGATTGCACGTTCGAACTCCAAATGGGATTGGAAGTCCTAGGGTAGGGTTGGCCTGTACTAGGGGGTATAAAAGAGCTGACTTGGGTTTGTTGCCCCCCATTCTATTGAACATTACCCTTGGCGAGAAAATTCCAATACTGTGCCAAATATGCTCATATGTTCTGTCCATAAGGTGAGGTAGGTGGGGGTTGTCCCCCAATCGAAGGTTGTGTCCCAATGTGGGTTTGGCTCCTGTGTGGGGGTTGGCCCCTAGGGTTAAAGTGTCCACCGACAAGAATCTGATAATTAGGTGTGAAATACTGAGTGATGCCACTGGGGTCGGTTCCTCCACTGAAAGGTGGATAAGACCCTCTAGAGGGGGGTTGGGGAAGTGTCAAAATAAAACTGGCAACACGATTGTACCGAGGAGGAGAAAAAACTCCAGATGCTCCAAATGGAACCTGAGTAGGGATAGGGATAGAAGCATTTAATGCATGATATCCGGGGGGAAGTGATGGGGTAAGTCTAGGTGAAAGTGGTGTGCCAATGGGGGCTTGGCTAGCCACCATATTCCCGGTGGGAATAATCGTAGTATTTGGGACCATCGTAGAATGGGCCATTTGAAGGGAGATGGTCGAGTTGGGATCCGCTGATTGGGTGTCAAAACCATTGAATATATAGGCAGTTGTAATGGGATAATGATTGATATCAGATGTTTCGGGTAGCTCGGGTTCGACAAATATATCGGCACTTGTACCGGTGATCCGAAATCGGATTCAAAAGCCTGTCAGGGCTTGAAAAATGCTCAAAAATGAAAGTGCTCATAATCTGACGAAACCAACGCCATTGCGTCCGTCTCGTCTTCCTGATTCCAACAGTATATTTACTTTGTCAAACAGGCTCCGTATGCAAAAGTTATTGTGTTCTGATCGGAAGCCCAAACAGGTAAAAAGTCAAAGGTCAACTGGTCAAAACGTCAACGCTGATGACATCAGCATGCTGACTGTGCAGGAGATGATGTGGCACGCTCTGGATGATGGTGATTGGGCAGGTTTGTTGACAGGGCAGACATGTGGCAGGCAATTGGACCAGTCAATGGTTGACAAGTGGCATTTGTCCGTCGAATGGGAAAGTGCCATGTGGCCCAGTCATGGGCAACCACGTGGCACCCAATCATCAATCAAAGTGGCAGGTTTCAAAAGTTTTGGGGTCCCTGGGTTTTGAACCCATGACCAACCACTAAGCCTAAGCGCCTTCACAATAGTCCTATAACCAATGTGCCTAAATTATTTTATGTTATTAAAACCCACAATATAAAACATATTACATAGTATTATGGCTCATAAAGGAGGGGGCTGGGGGCTAAGCCCCAACGCGTGGTCGTGTAAATGCATATGACCTTAAAAGGGGGCGCGCACTCAGAAAAGGGGGCTTAAGCCCGAATTTAACCAATTTATGGTTAAAAAGTGGGTTTTTAACCACTTTTGGGGTTTTATTGTTAATTAAACTCATTTTTAATGTAATTAACTCATTTTTGGGAGTTATTGGGCATTTTTAGAGCCTAAATTCATGGAGGAAGTTGGAGATGGACAACTAACTTCCCAACTATTTAACCAAGGCCATTTTGAGGCCATGGGGACAACTTTTGAGAGAATTCAGAGCAAAGATGCTGAGGAGAAGCCAAGTCAAAGCCAGTTTGAGGCAGGGAAGCCGTTGAGGAGGAGATGTTGTCGGACCATTTCTGAGAGCTCCGGATGTCCGTTTCATGTGCTATTTTTTGTGCATGGTTCTAGAGATCTGGGCGAACATGGCCAAATCAGTCTTGAAGCCATTCAACATTGTAATGATGTACTATTGAGCTTTCGAACAGAAATAAAGAAGCCTCCCCCACAAAGAAAAGGCCCGGAGACGTAGGCAAAGTTGTGTCGAACTCCGTTATCAACCTGTGTATTATGGTTTCTTGTCTTTCATTGCATTTCAGATCTACATATATTGATATGGCTATATAATTCTTTTTCTTTTCTCGTTCTTTCGCTAAGTTTATCAATGGTTAATTAATGCATGCAAATAAAAACTCAACCATAAGTTATTCGAAAAATCCTGACGGATCAAGAGGTATCAGAGCTAGTTGACGTTTGGATTTGAGTTTTGCATGTTAACCAGGGAAAAGCTACAGCGTGGTGAAGGCAATCTTGTTGCAGAGAATCCATTAATTGGATTGAGAAAAAGAGCTTCTCACAACGAGAAGATGGCATCGGAAGAAGGGATTTCTCAGGATGAGAAAGAGTTCCGGAAAACATTCTTTTCCATGTCGGAGATGGTGCAAGTTTTGTACGAAGATTGCTTGGAACAGAAGCGACCAGTTTTGGGTAATTCTTCAAAGGGAAAAAGTGAATAGTAAGAGGACCATCCTCATATTCCTCCTTCACCTCCATCAACACCTCCTTCTTCTCCTTCTTCTTCAAGTTCAAGTTCTAAATCTAGTGAAAAGAAAAATGTTTATAAGAATAAACATGAAATGCCATTATTAAAACTTGATGTAAAATTTGAGTTGCCCATATATGATGGTGAAGTAAATGCAGAAAAACTTGATAACTGGATCAGGCAGATGGAGGTATACTGCAGTGTGCAACAGATCAAGGAGGAGGCCACACAAATCCAGTTGGCATC
>SNQJ01S0196548.1:0-17391 GCA_010110895.2 Picea sitchensis
AAATAAATAATATGTTTAAAATAACAAAACTATTAACAATATTAAATTCTTAATTTATTAAACCAAATAATAATAATAATTATGACACAATAGATTATGAATTTTCATTAAGAATATTTGGTTTAATAAATCATAAATTTTATATAATATTTTATTAACCTTTCACAACATTATATTTTTTTCATCATTATTTAAAAAGTAATATATTGACAATAAATAAATTGAAAAAATAATTTCTCAACAATAAAGAGATTAAATATACAAGAAGTTTAAATAGATTGAATATACACATAATTTAAATAATATAATGTTTAATTCTTTGTGAGTGACATGTTGTGCCCTTAAATGGATCTATAAGATGTTCTTGTTGTTGAACCCCTAATATTATAAAAATACTCAGTCTCCTTATGTTCTTTGATAGATTCTGGAAGATTTTCCGTGAACATAACAAGCACTGATATCCGATACCCTAAACCACATAAAAAAAAAGTTTAAAAAGTACAAATAAATCACATGAAAAAAAAATAAAAAAAATAATATAACAAAAAAATATTAATTCTTCATATTATTTTATTAACCTTTCCTAAAATCATCATTATTTAAAAATAATTTCTCCACCCAAAATTGAAAAATTAATGTCTCAACAATAAATAAATGGAATATATAACAAATTTAAATAGCATAGCCCCAAGTTTCACAAGATTAGAACTTTAGGTAGCAAATGCTTTTGAAAACTTTAAAGATGGTCTCCGAACAAAGCCCTTTAAAGATGGTCTCAATAGAAGGCCCTTTAGTAACTATTAGATATTTGTATATTGTATGAAAAGTAATATTTTTAGTTAATTAGTTTCCTATCTTATATAAATATAGAGAAAACCGTCAAGTACTTTTCCTTTTAGTAACTATTAGATATTTGTATATTGTATGAAAATTAAATTTTTTAGTTAATTAATTTTTTATCTTATATTTATATAGAGAAAACAATACTTTTCTTCATTTCAAGGATGATATTTAGGATAGATTCTATAATTTTTCAAGGTATAAGGTTGGTCAACAAAAGGACTTGAAACCATTACAAACATATTACTTATAAAGTAATATAAGAATTGAACTCAAGTGAAGAGGATAACAACAACCCTCAAAACCACCTAAACTAAACTCAATTAACAATCTCTGGTAGTTCCTACTATGTAGGAAACTCTTTAGTAACTACTTTTTGATAATTTTATAGTGTGTAAATAGTAAATGTTTCATCTAATTTCTTATCTCTTTTCTATTAGTCTATAGAGTTTGTGACAACTAAAATCCTTCCCACCTGTAATTGTTGTTACTACATAGAAATTTGGAAAAACACCCTAAAATAACAACGCTTTACTATCTAAACTATCTTCCTTTTAACTGAGTAGAATCTTTATTATATATCAAGATCTTTCTTCACTTGATATAGCTATCAACATGGCTATAAAGAAAAACATAAAATTAAAAAAATTAATATTAAAACTTAACTATGCCCATAATAAAATTAAGTTTCATAACAAACCATTATCCACCAACACAGGACGATCTTTTCAATTACTTTCTAATTAATTAGTGAGCAACTGAAGAATGCACATTTAATTATCAATTTGAGGTCATATCTTACTTACGAATTGTCATGCACAGTATATGCAAGTTATAATGTTGTTTTGCTAGGGGGATGTAGTATTTTGAATGTAAAAAATCAAGGATTCAAGATACTTAGTCAAGTCACCAAGCTAAACTATTTCCTAAGTTGCAGGGAAGTAAATATTGCACTTGTAGGAAAGGAAATCACACTTGCATGAAATGAAATCACACTTGCAAGAATTGAAATCACTCTTGCGGGAATTGAAATCACACTTGTAGAAATTGAAATCACACTTGTAGGAATTTAAATCACACTTGCATAATTTGAAATCACTCTTGTAGGAATTGAAATCACTCTTGTAGGAATTGAAATCATTGTTGCGGAAATTGAAATTTATACTATGATCTATTGGTGACTTGCTCAAGCATAATGAAGATCTTGTTTTGTTGGGACAATTAAATGTTCATTCATCCAATGCCAATCTCAAACTGCTAAAGACTAATGCTATCACAATTAGGAAGTAAACAAAATAAAATGCAATTGTAAGCAGAGTTGTAGCAAAAAAAAGAATCACAACAATGTGAGTTGCAACAACGTGAGTTGTAGCAACGTAGACTGCAACAACAAAGCTATTGCGCGAGAATAGTAGTGAGGAGAATGTCAACAATTATGAGCTTCAACACATCTGTGATTATGACTTGATAAAAATAGAACCAATGCAGAATTGTAGCTTAAGAGTGTTAATTCTTAACAACAATAAATTAAATATCAACCACACATTAATTACAATGACTGTTTTACCAGATTTTAGAATTACAGCAAATTGAAAAGTAAAGCAACTATGGAATTGAATGAACAAGACTGAAAGGTTAAATCCTACACTAATGTATAGGCAGTACTTGACTAAGGAGGGGGCCCTACCCCCTTGGAAAAGGCACTGAGCTATGAAATCAGAACCACGCGATCACCAACACATCAATACACAAATGAAAGCAGGAGCAACAATTATATTGCAGAAGTTTGAAGTACAATAATAGTTGAATGCTTATTGCTAGAATAATTTCCTCTCACTCATCTATGGGGAAGTTAAGTTTTTTATACAATACGACTAATGTCTAAAATTATACAAAGCGACGAATGGAAAACCATGAAAATATGATTGTTCATCTGGTTACATTGGTTCTATCAAACTTTAGTGAGAATTGGGCATGTGCTGACTCGATAGTCAAACTGATTTCTCATTTTAGTCACCTACTTGCCTCCTGTCGTTTTCCTCTATGAAGACCATTACCAAACTATCAGTTGTAGTGTTAAATGATGTGTTGGCGGGTATTTTACTCGGAATCACAACAATGGTAGACTCAGATTCACAACAACGAGGAGTATTCTTGGAGTTGTAGTTGTTTTCTTGAGTCGCAACAACGAAGAGTGTGCTCGAAGTTGCAACAATTGTTTGGAGTTGCAGCAACACCAAGTGCACTTGGATTTGTGGTAGTTGGTTTATGCATGATTACCTGGAGTTGCAACACAAGAGTGCACTTGGAGTTGCAACAGTTGTATCGTGCTCAAAATTGAAACAACAAAAAGTGTGCATAGTGTTGCAACAAAGAGGTATTGCAGCACTGTAAGGAGTTATAGTTGTTGTTTTACTCCTATGTAGTAGTATTAGTACATGAAAGTAGAAATTTCGTTTAGTAATTATGCAAGAATAGCGTAATAATGGAATATAGGAAAGATTTGTACCTTGATGGTAAATGTGATAAAACTAGATAAGGAGAGTATAAAAAAGGAAGTGATCGATGGAAAACGATAAGCAAAAAGGTATTAGACGGGTGTTGAAAGTATGCCAATTTAAGCACCTTCCATCTCCCCTAGCCCAAAACAGTTGCATGTCCCCATGCAACCAATAATCAATGAGTGTTAGAGAAGTCATGGTGACTTTGGGCACCACTGAAACCACATGTAACCTCTTTTGTTGCTTCATTGATATCCTATTCTGCTAGAATTCCTTTATTTTCTTGCTCTGTCTTTGTCTGAGTGGCCTCATCAACCAACATGAAATGTGTAGCCTGGACATCTACTTCTTTGTTTCTTTGAGTTGAGCTCTTTCTTGTGAGTTGGTGAAGGGTTCCCGTGCAGCAAGAGGATTTGTTGCAGGGTAACCTGATTTCTCAGGTGCCCTATTTTCCTCAAGTTCATCTCTGAGCATTTTTTAATTTATTTGTAGCTTCCAATTTTTCATTCTTAACATTATGTTCTGTCTCACCAAAGAGGTCCTCCTATTAGTTCTTCTGTAATAGTAGGTGCCTTAGGTTCTACTTCTTGCTTCTCTTCTCTAGTAGCAACATTTGATTCATCAAGAGTGCCTCTTGTTGTTTCCGCAAGAGGCATTGTTTCTTGTTTGTTTTCCTCAATTATGCTTATTGTTGTATCAATGAGAACTTCTAGCTTCTCTATGTCTATTGTATTGATAGATTTCTCAAGCTTGTCCATTTGAGGCCTTGGATAATGTGGTGGGTCCTGTATCTTTGTTGGAGCTTGTTCTTGAGAAGGGCTCCCCATTGGTTCTTGTGGATTAGTGGGGGCTTCCATATCTAACTCTTCTTCATCTGAATATGATACCAGGAGAGCGTTGAGGCCTTCACCAAGAGTGCCTTTGTCTGGTTCTTGTGTGTTAGCTAAGGCATTGTCGACTTCCAGATTAATGTCCTTCTCTGGTTCTTATGTGTCAGGGGAGGGTTCTACTTCTTTTGTTGCGTGGTGCTTCTCCTGGGCTTGTTCCTTGGAATCATCAATTCTCTTATTTTTACGTTGAATTGTAGATGGATGGTTGTTTCTCTGTTTTCTTGGAACACGGGTTTTCCACTTTGTGAAACCTCTAACTCTCTTTGTAGGGGGTTTGGTGGAAGTTAACTCAATGTCGATGTTGTGTTCATCCTTCACCAGAGTTGCAGTAGGCTGGCCCCTTTTCTTGGTTGACCTCTTGGATTTATTTAGTGGAGGAATCGCAATAGTGGGGCTCGTTGTATCCCTGGAATTGTTCCCTGGTGGAGGATTTGCAGTGCCTAGACTCACCGTGTTCGCAGTATTGGTACCTAGCGGAGGAGTTGCAACGACGACTCCTTCTAGTGCCGAAAGTGTAGGCATTTCCTGTTGGGCTTCTTGAAGTGAAACCACTTCACTTTCGGTGAGTAGAACAAGTGGACATATGATGTTGTTCCAGGCATGGCCTTCTTTGTGTAGTGCATGTTCCACCAAGAGATTTATAAGGTCCCGATGAGACATAACTTTCGTCGGGTTTTTTTCCCTTTGAACTAGCACGACCATTGTTTGCAACATTCATAATATGAAATATGGCCTGTTGATTGGCCAGTTTTGGAGTAGATGGTCAAGAAATTAGATATGATGGATGTAGATATTTTCATAGCAACTTTCGCAAGTGAATTATCTCTGTATGAAAATAGCCATGTCCTCCCATGGGTGTGGCAAAGACCAGTGTTCAAAACCCCTTCCTTTCTTCACTTAAACTTTTCCGACCTCGAGGAATTTCCTAAGAACTTCAGGCTACGAAGTTCTTCTCGTGTATCATTGTTCACCTATCCTCGGTAGTTCGGTGACTTTTGCCAATGTCTCTTCCATGAATTATATATATTCCCCCTACGGTGGAGTGTTCAACTTTGTAATTCAAGGAAAATTCAAAAGCTATCTTGTCATTATATCCCTGTAGACATTGGATGTACTCCATCCATCCTATTTGTTCTAGAATCTCTCTAATGTTGTTATATATTTCCAGTAGCAGTGTTTCATTCGACTCTCTGTGTATCAGTGAGCCTCCGATGGATCCTTTTTTCTTCTAACTCTGAGTGTTGATTTTTTCAAGGGCTATGCGAGTTATCGGGTGGATAATTTAGAGTTGTGGCAATAAGGGTGGTGGGTATGGAGATCATGAATATAGAAATGATGATTTGATGTGGTGGTTATGGAGGAATGATATTATACACATGCCATTAAAATTTACTCATTGAAAATTTTGATTGGAATGTGTACATGTCATATCTTACCTTGAGTGGATGTACGAGTACGATGTTGTTGGATTTGTGGCTGTGGAGGATGGAGTCACATCAATGGTCTTAACCAGAATTGTAGCATTGACATTGTGAATTATGTCATCTAGAATGGGAATGATGGCGATGCTTATGAAGTGTACACTACAATTGGAGTTGCGGCAATGGGAGTTGCAAAGATGAAGCTACAACATTAAGAGTTGCAATAACTGGCGATGTGACGTAGTGGTGGGGACATGAATTGTAGCATTGTTGGTGCAGGAGAAAGGTATGGGTGGAAAGTGAAAAAAATGAAATTAAGTTGCAGGCAGAGTTGTAGCGATGTGAGTCGCAACAATGGAGATGCAGTAAACAAAATGGAAGGGTTGAAATTTGGGGAATGAAGTGGTGCTGCAAGTGGAGTTGTAGCCAAGGGGATGAGAGAAGGGAGATTTGCAAAATTAACGAGGACTCTAGGTGGAGTCACAACCAAGGGAATGGGAGAAGAGAAATGAAGGAGGGCTACAAGTGAGGTCATAGCCAAGGGAATGGGAGATTTTGGAAGTGGAGTGGAGCTACAAGGGAATTTACAACAACATGGCTTGTTGTGGAAAAGGAAGTTGCAACAACAGGAGTTGCAGCAACGAGAGTTGAAACAATGGAGATTGCAACAAAGGGAATTGCATTAAAGGGAGTTGTTGTTGGAATAGAAGTTGCAACAACGGGAATTGCAACAAAATGAGTTGCGAAAAAGGGAGTTGCAACAATAGGAGTTGCAACAACGTTTTTCTCCCCTACATCTCCTAAAGAAAAAATATTAATAGAAAAAAAAAACTCTTTAAGAAAATTTATTAAGAAGGATTCTAACATAACCATCACAAAATTGTGAAGTTCCCTTATTGTTTATTATTATTTTTTTTTAAATGTGTCGACTAGGTTGGTTTTCACACTTTTTTTTTTGAAAGCAGGAGAAGAACGAAGATTATGCGGTCGCGACTCATTCATCCTGAACAAGTTCTAGATCATCGTCAATCCATCCATTTGAAATTTTCCTTAAAAATCCTTCCTTTGATAGGGGTCGGTGGTATAAGTGAAGTCCATGTCCATTGGAAATTAGAGGAATTTTGTCTTCATCTATGATATGCAGTTTTATGGCCCCGCTATCATATATTGTAACAATATCATATGGACTAAGCCATATGGTGGGAAATTTTCCTTTAAAGTCCTTGAACCTATAATCAAATAATAATTCCCAATCTCCATCTTTGAGCTTCTTTTTCTTGATAAACTTATCGTCTCATTTGTACCTTTGGTGTTGTATCACTGAGGCTTGGTATAGGGAATCTCATCGTAGCTCGTACAACTCCTTAATTTGAAGCAGTCTTTGTTTTTTAGCCTCTGATAGGTCCAACCCAAGCTGTATTTTTGTCCTAAGTGTCTAGATTTCTATCTCAATGGGAAATAGTACTCTTTTCCCATATACTAACTCATAGAGTGTGCATCCTGTAGTAGTCCTCCATGTGGTTTTGTAGGCCCATAAAACTTCAGGGAGTCTGTTGGCCCTTGACCAAGTTTTGAAGTTACTTGGTCATACTTGATCGTTTTTGGAACTTCGACAACCTGTCGAAGATGGAGCGCCAGACGAGGTAGAGATCAAGGGATCTCGGCCCACTTTCGGGTACCTTTTTGGGTTTTGGGAATATGTAATGGGAAAGGGATGTCGACCCGTGGGTTTACCCACGCTTAGGCCCATTTTGTATGTATAAATAGATATATAGGCATCTAGTAAAGGAAGAAGGATTGTATTGTATCTATGTGATATAGGCTAAGTGCCAAGAAGGGATCTGTGTGATCGAGAGCTTTGTGCATTCTGTATAGACTTGCAGAGGTTAGTGCAAGTCCCTGGGTGAAGACATAGAAGGATTTGTGCTAAAAGGCAAGGAAGAAGGATCTAGCGGGCTGCACAGATCTTCTGTCCTGTGCGAAGTAAGGGTTCCTACGGCTTTGTGCTTGTAATTGATTGGTCAACGATAACATAGAAGAAGAGTTGGTGGATGTAGCCCTAGGGTGGGGGTGAACCATGTAAATCTGTGTGTTATGCTTTGTGCCTTGACTTGTTGTGCTTATCTCTGCTTTTGCTAAGTGCTTTGATATATTTAGATGGATATATTTATTCTTTATGCTTATTAGATAGGTCTGCATAGTAGATATGATATGTATGAAGATACTTAGTGTTGAACTACTGGATCTAAACTGTTTAATGTTGCTAAGTGCTAAGTTACCTTAGATCTAAGTGACTACTACGATGCTCTGTGTTATCTGCGAAGTGTAATAAGGACTGAATATTGATGAATAATCGATGCTAAGTGCTCTATAAGTGATATAATCACAAATCTGTGTCCCAGCTAAGGTTGCAGACATTTGAGTCCTGCAACCACCCTTGCCTCTACCTCGGGTGAGACTTCATCTGCTTCGTAGGTGTTGCCGAAAGGGCCAGTAGTTAGGGTTTTGTTGGTGCGCTCTTGTAGTGTTGAACCCTGGGCCTGCCCCTGTGCCAATAAATGGTCTTGTTGCTGGGACGTGAAACTTTGATTGTTGGGAACTGAGGAAGAAGAAGCTTTGTGCAAAGATTCATCCTGAAACTGTGGAAGATCTGTGTGTGTATCTATGCCTTAGTGCACAATAATCCACTTGATCTGAAAATCTCTGTGCTAAAGAAAGGAAGGATAGATCTGAAGAAAAGAAACGAGATCTGAACGCTTTGTGCTCTAAGAAAGGTAAAAGTGGAAGTTTCTGAAGAAGAGAGGTTAGATCTGCAGAAAAGAAGTAAGATCTGTAAACTCTGTGCTCTAATAAAGGTAAGAATAGTTAAAAGGTCTTAGTTCTGGAAGCTTTGTGCTCTATAGAAGTAAAATAAGTGAAATTTGTTGTTTCTAGAGTATGGATCTAGGTATGTTTGATAGATTTTGTCCTGGATTGAAAACTAGGGCTCTGATAGATGAAAGAAAGCTTGATATGAATAGATCTGATAAAAATAGTGATAGATATGGTATACCTATGCATAGAAAGAATGTTTGGACTAACAAATGGATGTAGGATCCTAGAAATAATTTTTTGCATAATAGCTACCATGATCCTAGTGCGCAACATAGAAGAAGTTGGGGATCATTTAAAAGGAAGAGAGGATTAACCCTATGTTACAATTGTAGAAGACCGAGACATCTAGCTAAGGAATGCCTTGGTGGAAGACCTAGTTGTCTTTGTTGCAAAGCTTTGGACCATGAATTATTGGATTGCCCTAGAATGATTACTAAGCTCGAAAGAATGAATCTGAATGAAGAAAACCCTAAGGAAAATCCATAAATAGTAGAACCCCAATAAGAATCAGAGAAGGTATTGCTGTAGATGAAAGACACCTTGAACGATCACCGACATGTTAGGTTACTAGAGATCTTTAAAGAAAAAGAATGCATTGAAGAAAGAATAGGAGACTTCGACATTGACTCTGTCCTTGATGAAGAAACACCAGTGAAAATTATGCCAGAAAGAACTTGGGAAGCCATAGGGAAGCCTGATATGACCCCTTCATTAGGAGGAATATGACTATTCAGAGGAAAACTGGTGAACCTATGTGGAAGGCTCACTCAGATATCTATGAATGTCAATGGAACTTCGACAGAAGAATATTTTGAGATTATCAAGTTTATTGAGGATAGCGCCCCGCTTACTATGTTACTTGGGAAACCTTGGATTGAGAGAGATCAAGCCATAAAGAAGGAAGAAGAAAAGGTATTACAACCGTAGAGACAAGAGCTAAAAGATTTCATGACCATAAGGATCACGCAGTTGATTGAAGAGCGGGAGAACAAATCGAAGCTATTTGACACTAGAATCCCAGATATAAAAACTGCAAGAACATTAGAGGACTCATAGAAGATTGAAGTATCTGTCTCAGATATAGAAGAAGTACTACCCCTGAGTCTTAGGAAAGATTCCCAGCAACATGAAGTGACGATGTCCAAGGAAAATAAGAATCAAAATGGGAAAAGAACCACCGAGACAAAGCTCACGGGGAAGAAGGCTAAGATTGAAAGGTTACAACAGGTTCTCGAGGGTACCTTGCAGAAGGAAAACTTGCAGAATTTGAAATTCACCGAGATATCAGAACAACGACATAGGCCACTTTGCCGTGGTGAAGCAATATAGCCATTAGAGGCCGACATATCCATTCGATTGTCGCTCCAAACGGATCGAAAAGCATTGATGGCCCATCACTAGACCATCGGACCGCACCATAATGGATAGAAGACAAATTAATGAGGCTCATACCCGTTGCAAAGAAAACCGTTGCCAAGATCGCCTATTTATCTCGTCGCGCCATGACTGAAGAACAATTTTCCCAACTGAGAATTTGAAGCTCGCAGACTAGCAAGTGTATACAGTGATCATCGCACCCTCGTTGTTCATTCCTGAGCAGTGTTTGAGATCATTGTGACCTCAATAATTTATCCTGAGTGCGTATGTACGAAGAGCTTAGCGTACTTGAAGAATCTGCGAAGGAAGTACTCATTGATCTTAGGACCAAGAAAATCCTGTCGGAAAGAAGGATGTCTGTAGGTGTGCAAGCATCATCAACAGGAGGAGTCCAAGCTTCCCCATCGACTGCTCGCGGAGCATGCACTTCTAGAATTGCGATAGAGACAATAACGAAGCACATAGATGACATTGTGAATGCCAAGATGATTCTGAGCATTATACCTGCCTACCTACCCCCTCTAAGTGGTGCCATCAATCGAGACAATGTGCCCAAATATTTTGACTATGCTTTGGTCACGACATACCTCCCGAAAGGGATATGCACAGTTCGAGCCGACCAGGATAAGATCGCAGCATTGAAGTTTAGTGACTTAAACCTTGGTGATAGGAAGGCTTACAACATGCTCGCCTCGCACAAGTATCTGACCGGGACTAAAGAAAAAAATTCGAAGATTATCTCGCAACCATGGACCCAAAACCTAACGCAGTCCACACTGCTCAATGCGATGAAGATCCCGCACTTCAGACGACATCAGGAGGTGAATGCATGTGTAAAGTTACCACTGTCATGCTATCACGGAGGTTACTTATGGTTGAACCTTCACATCACTGTGGATCTGACCTTGATCAATCAGATCACAGGGCTGAGCATGCAGGGCCCTAACCCACAGGATTTTTACCCTGGAAAGACCTCAGATCAAGCATTAGCGCAAAGAATAAAAGAGACTTATGGTGATTCTGAGAAGGGCACGCGAGGTTACAAGGTAACTTCTATCCAGAACAGCACAGTGCACCTCGCATGTCAGCTGATCACAGACAAAATAGTTCACAAGAACCGGCCCACCCAAGTGACTGGATTCGTAGTTGACCTCACAGGGAAGTGTGCGGAGGGACTAAAGATGAATTGGGCACAGTACCTTGTAAACCAGCTAAAGCTTGATTGTAGAGAAGTGCAAGACCAAGGGCATGGGTTCCACTTTAGCTGTCTTCTCATCCTAATCACATTCATTGCATGGGAAATGCCAGAAGGTGCGACCTTCCCTGACATCGAGCCCTTCGAACCTCTAAACGCAAATTTTTGTATGCTATGGTACTCTAATGATATGAACAAGTAGTGGTAGTCCAATGCCGTCTTCCATACTTACTACAACTAGTTGAAACAAGCCATCTAGTCCGAGCCCCGGATGCCCCCGAATACCCTCCATAGGTTTCGGCCCTTAATGAAGTTCAACGCAGATCACCACTTCATTTATATAACAATGTGCGCTGATGAGCACAAGGAATAGTTGCAGTCATATGACAAGATAACAGAGGAAGACTTAGAGGAAATCACTAAGGAATGGTCAACGAACCTCCTTATTCCAGCCAACCCTACGGAGTTGTCTGATGCAGATAGCCCAGAAGCTGCGCAGGATACACCAGGACCAAGCAAGATGAAGAAGCCCAAAGAAGTTCATGATGTAGACAATACATCTGTGAGGACTGAATCCATTTCACCAGACGAAGGGGGTGATGGAGAAGAGATCGAAGGTGCATAAATTGTACAACAGAAAGGATAAGTACCACCGCCTAGGGATGAAGAAGACTCATTGGAGAAAAGGAAGGTCTCGCCTCCGAAATCTTCCTCCCGGAAGAAACCTAGAACCCCTATAACCAAGATGCAGACTACCCTCACATTGGATGATTTTAATTTCATCATCGCAGTTGTGAACGATGCTTCATTGGAGGTATTAGAGAAGCAAGAGGCAAAGCAGGAGAATATGTATAATTGCATCGAGATTGAACTCCAAGGAGTGAAACAGACACTCCAGTCTAGCTACACAGTCTCTATGACGCCTCTGACAGCAGGAACAGTAGAACCAGGAGATGAGCCAGCCCAATTGCACTAGATCGCCGATAAAGTTGAAGCTCGCCTTCAATGAGATCAGGAAGAGACAACGCAAGCCATCCAGGCTTTGACACAGGTACAGGGAGTACTTGTCGAGCAGTGCAGTTCTGCCGAATGAGAAAAACTTTCTCTTCAAGCACAGTGGGACAATGAGAAAGTAGAGCTACAACAGAGTAAGGAGTAGTTGATCGCATAACAGCTAGAAGTAAAGGAACTGGTCAATAGAGCACTTTTCTCTGTGACCTTCATAGAAGTGAAAGCTGAAGAACGAATTCCATAGCAGGTGTCACAAATCGAAGAAGTGATCCAGAAGCTTCAGTAGCACATCGAAGACCTGAAACTTCGTACTATGCCCGAGACCCCTCAAGAAATCAGAGACCTAAGAGAGGAAACTGCTCGCAGCGTAGTTGGAAGAATGAAAGCTCTTACCTTGGAGTGCAAGCAACTAAGCTCTAGGAGCACTCAGATGTATGAAAACCTCACAGAGAATCCAAAGTTACAAGCATTGGAAGCGCAACTCCAAGAAGCGAAGAAACATGCAGATAGGTTACATGCGCAATTGAAGGCCTTGTCACTAGTCGAGAGAATGAAGAGGTTTCCAAAGCAACGCACGACCCAACCAAAGATCCACATGATCCATACCAAAGTGATGGAAGTCTCTCAATGACTTCAACTAGTAAAAGAGAAGGCATGCCAACTGTTCATTGAAGTTGAAAGCCAAGGAGTAGAACTTGAACAAGTTGTGAGTACAACAAAACAACGCCTAGAAGGACCAGTCAACGACGCACTCATCCAAGAGTTCATTGAGTAAGAAGCAATAGCATTGTAGTAGGTCAAAGCAGCTCGAGCCAAGCTCGAGGCATTCGAGGCGGAATTTCTCAGACCAGAGTGACTCGGGATGAGTCACAGGTGAGTGTTGGGGGCCTGTTGGCCCTTGACCAAGTTTTGAAGTTACTTGGTCATACTTGACCGTTTTTGATACTTCGACAGCTTGTCAAAGATGGAGCGCCAGATGAAGCAGAGATTAAGGGATATCGACCCACTTTCGGGTCCCTTTTTGGGTTTTGGGAATATGTAATGGGAAAGGGACGTCGACCCATGGGTTTACCCACACTTAGGCCAATTTTGTATGTATAAATAGACATATAGGCATCTAGTAAAGGAAGAAGGATTGTATTGTATCCATGTGATATAGGCTAAGTGCCAAGAAGGGATATGTGTGATCGAGAGCTTTGTGAATTCTGTATAGACTTGCAGAGCTTAGTGCAAGTCCCTGGGTGAAGACATAGAAGGCTTTGTGATGAAAGACAAGGATTAAGGATCTAGCAAGCTGCGCAGATCTTCTGTCCTGTGCGAAGTAAGGGTTCCTATGGATTTGTGCTTGTAACCAATTGACCGACGATAATATAGAAGAAGATTTGGTGGATGTATCCACAGGGTGGGGGTGAACCACGTAAATCTGTGTGTTATGCTTTGTGCCTTGACTTCTTGTGCTTATCTCTGTTTTTGCTAAGTGCTTTGATATATTTAGATGGATATATTTATGCTTTTATGCTTATTAGATAGGTATGCATAGTAGATCTGATATGTATGAAGATACTTAGTGCTGAACTACTGGATCTGACCTGTTTATTGTTGCTAAGTGCTAAGTTACCTTAGATCTAAGTGACTACTGCGATGCTCTGTGCTATCTGCGAAGTATAATAAGGACTGAATATTAATGAATAATCGATGCTAAGTGCTCTATAAGTGATATAATCACAAATATGTGTCCCAACTAAGGTTGCAGGCATTTGAGTCCTGCAACCACCCTTGCCTCTACCTCGGGTGAGACTTCATTTGCTTCGCAGGTGTTGCCGAAAGGGTCGGTAGTTAGGGTTTTGTTGGTGCGCTCTTGTAGCGTTGAACCTTGGGTCTACCCCTGTGCCAACAGAGTCTATCGGCCCAGTCCTTGAGATGCAATCTGATGGTTTTAGTGATGTTTTCCTCAAGGATATTATTAGTTCCCTCTACTTGTCCATTTTCCTGTGGGTAATATGGTGTTGTTATTTAGGGCTTGATCTTGTAGTTGTCCATCAGGTCTCTTACAAGCCATGTTGTTAACTGAGTTCCTTTGTTGGTCACTATATCTCGTGGTATTATGAACCTTACAAATATCTCTTCATGGAGAAACTCCACTAGTGCATGCTCAATTGTTGTCGAAAGTGCTTTTGACTCCATCAATTTCATGACATAGTTTGTACATACGCAAATGTAGGAGTGTCAGCGGGAAGAGTAATTTATTAGTCCCACAAAATCAATGGCTCATTTGTAAAAAGGTTCTTACACCATCTGTGGTTGTAGTGTAATTTCATTTGTTTGTACGAGTCTACCCATGTGTTGGAAATTGCCGCACCTCTTTACATACTCTTTGGTGTTTTGTAAAAGTGTTGGCCAATAGTACCCCTGATGGAGTACCTTGTACCTAGTCCTTTTATCTGCAAAATGGCCCCTGCGTTTCCCATAATGATATGATTTTAGTATTTCATGGACTTCTTCCTCTCATACACATCTTTTGATAATAAAATTAGGACCAGTGTAGAAGAGGCATCAACCAATCCATGAAAATATTTCACTATTCTTGACTATACTTTGTTGATCTTTGCGAGTGAGGTGATGCAAAAGTTTTCTTACAACCAAAAAGTTAGCAATGTCTACAAACCAAGGTGAGTTAGTAGACATTGCAGAGAGGTGTTCATCTGGGAAACAATCTTCTACTATAGGTTCATTCCCATTAGATGTTATTCTATAAAGGAAGTAAACAACTACATTATCTTTTCTTGGTTTATCTAGAATGGTAATATCAAATTATTGCAATAAAAGAAACCATCTAGTGACCCTGGCATTGGAGATTGGTTTGTTCATTAAATATTTGATAGCAGCACGATCAATGTGTAAGATTACATGCGATCTAGTAATGTAGTGTCTAAACTTGTTTATTGCATGAATAACAACAAGAAACTCTTTTTCGATTACCGTATAGTTCAATTATGTAGGAGAGATATTCTTACTAATATAGTAAATCACATATGGGTCATTTCCTTTGAGTTGTCTGAGAACGACTCCAAAAATGGTGTCTGATGCATTTGTGGAAATGTGTAACGAAAGGGTCCAATAGGGCCCTCTTAGTACAGAAGATTCATACACTTTGATTTTCAATTCATCAAGTGCATGTTGGCATGTCTCTGTCCATACAAAATCAATGTGTTTGTTAAGTAAAGAGAATAATGAATGAGAAATACATGAAATTTTTTCAATGAATCTATGGTAATAACCAACATATCCTATAAAACTTTGTACTTGCCTTTGTGAAGTTGGAGTTGGGAAATTCAATATTACCTTTGTTTTTTCTAGATCGAATTGAATACCTTTCTCTGAGATGCGATGTCCCAATATGATGCCATCAGTTTCCATCATAAAATAATTTTCATTACGGAGGGAAACACTTGACTCTTTGCACCTTATTAACATATTTTCCATATTGGCTAACGCCTCATTAAATTTTTGTGAAATCATCCATATAAATTTCCATGCAATCGTGAACCAGATCAAAGAATATACCTATAACAACTCGTTGAAAGGTGGTGGGGGCGTTGCATAACCCAAATGGTAGAACAAGATAGGTGAATATCCCCCAAGGATAGATGGACGTTTTTTTCTCCTGGTCTTCAGGTGCAATTTGGATCTGGTTGTATCCACTGAATCTGTGGAGGAAACAAAAATACTTCTTTCCTAGTAACGTTTCTATGCCATGGTCAATAAATGGCAAGGGGGAGTGATATTTATGTGTTTCTTTATTTAGTTCTCTATAATCTACAAAAATTCTCCATTTACCATTTTTCTTTGGTACCATGACAAGAGGGGAAACCCACTGGCTATCAAAAATAGGATAGATGAAGTTAGTTGTAAGTAGTTTATGTAGCTCTTCTTTTACTATGTCTTTCATTGTTGGGTTCATCCGTAACTAGGGTTGATGAATGGGTATGGCTCCTTCCTTAATATACATATGATGTGTACATAAGTCAAGATGGATTCCCTTCATGTTAGAGTAATCCTAGGTGAAGGAATCACTATGCTTTTGTTGCACTTGAACCGATTGCTCCTTTTTTTGTTCGGTTAGCCCTCGATTGATTTTCAAGGTTTTCCCTGGGATAATTTCTATAATTTCTATAAGGTATCCTTGATATTTTTGTGGCCTGGTTTTGTGTTTCGTGGGTGAAATGCTTGTTAAGGCTAGAGAAACCTTAGTTTCTGGTTTCATAACATGCTCAAGAATATGTGTGTTTCCTTAGGAAGAGGAAGAGGCTATAAATTGTTGATTCCATCATCCTCCATTTTATCTCTTATAGCTAGGTATCGATCTATGGAGAAGACTTGATGGGATTCCCCTTCTTCATCACTCTCTTCTCCATCAACCCAAAGTGGTGTTTCTAAGTCTATGTTGGGTTTAGCGGGAGGGTAGAGGGTTAATTGTTTGGTGGATGTCCTGTGGGAAATGGTCATGTTTCCTAACCAACAATTGATGTAGGCATCGATAATGTCCAACCACGGTCACCCCAATATTAGAGGATACCCGCCCATAGAGGTTTTTGGTTGTAGGACCATGAAGTGATCTAAAATTGAAGAAGACTTGAAAAACTTGAATAAATATTGCAAGTGAAATGTTATGTGTTTAATGCAATCGGATCAATTTGCAACACATAGTTAAGGATTGCTTATGTAGAAATACACATAGACAGCAGCATAAAAACATTGAACATCAGACATAAACACAACAACTTGATAAAGGAGTTCACCCCACTCCGAGCTACATCTCCTGGTCCATCTTCCAATGGATCATTATTATTAAATTTCTCAAAGTGCTAAAAAACATGCCTTACAATGCTCAAAATGACAAACTGACTTCTCCAATGGCTCCGCAACGTCCCAAAACCCCTGTCTGGGCTCTTTCGGCACCTGAAACGGTCGAAAAATGAGAAAGATATGCCTCCTTGAAGCTCCTTCTACAACTTTGCTGTCTCTGGTTCTACAAATTGTACCCTTGTTGTTCAAACCTGGCACACATGCTCATTTAAGCGTAAAGAACCTAGTCCCGTACGCAATCGTGCACCGGTACAAACCGTAGGATGGTTAAGGGCGCACCAGCCCCTAACCGCCTAGGCACTTGGGCGCATGGCCCATGGAACCATAGGCTGGGCGCAAAAGTAGTTTAACCATTGTAACTCCCGGGTGGTTAACCACCGGTCAAACCATACGCATTAACCAAAGGTTATAACATT
>SNQJ01S0196550.1:0-17390 GCA_010110895.2 Picea sitchensis
AACCACAAAGTAAGGGGTCAGCGACCCTTACTTTTCCCCATTACAATTTTAAATTTGACTTTGCACATAATAAACCCTAAAAGAAGCATGGCATCACCCCTTTAGGGAAACGTTTTGGCACTTCTAGCAAATCATTGAGCTTGAAGATGAAACGTTGGGCCTCCAAATGCCTCCCTCTCAAGCGCTAGGGTCTCCTCCATGAAGCCAAGGTCTCCCTCCATCTAAAAGGTGGCAAGTGTCAAGTTAGCCACACCACCACACCAAACCCTAGCCCTAGGGTGACGTCAAGCCCTCCAAAGGTGACGTTTTGACCTCCAAAGGCCAAATGTTGGGCTTGCAGTGGCTAGGTGAGTTAATCCAATGTATCTCTCAAACCTCTAAAGGTTGTCATCATCATCAGGTGTGTGAGACATGGTATCCATCATGTGGGCTTCATTCCCCAAGGAAGCCTAAGTCAGGCTTGTTCCTCCAAAATTGTCCACCAAGCAAGGTCCTCCAACGACAATGAATACGTCCTCCAAGGATCTCAAGTCAAATGCATCATGATAAGTAAATCAAGTTAATAAAAGAGTCACCCAAGCATGTGCATCAAAAACCACCTCATTGGATTAAACAAGTGCTCAAAGACCCTATGCAATTTGCCAAGAATTAACCTCCAAGAGAGATAGTGCATCACTTCTCCATCCAATAGGAAAGAAAAACCATCACATGAGCAAGTAAAAGAGAGAGATGTAAAATTTCCCAAGAGTAAGTAAAATGTCAAGTATCTTCTCCAGGATGGGAGAGCTATGATGAAAAATGAAAAGGAAATGATCATTATTTATACAAAAGTTCTGGGTGTTTGTCCACTTAACTTTTTAGGGTAAACCACAAAGCAAGGGGTCAGCGACCCTTACTTTTCCCCATTACACCTTAAATCTCCTGACTTTGTAATACAATAAACCCTAAAAAGAAGCATGAAAGCATCACCTTGGGGAAACAAGTTTTGCACTTCTAGCAAATCATTGAGCTTGAAGATGAAACGTTGGGCCTCCAAATGCCTCCCTCTCAATCACTAGGGTCCTCCTCCATGAAGGTCTCCTCCATCTAAAAGGTGGTAAGTGTCAAGCACACACCATCACACCTCAAACCTAGCTCACAAGCCTGTTTTGACCTTCAAAGGCCAAATGTTGGGCTTGCAGTGGCTAGGTGAGTTAATCCAATGTATCTCTCAAACCTCTAAAGGTTGTCATCATCATCAGGTGTGTGAGACATGGTATCCATCATGTGGGCTTCATTCCCAAGGAAGCCCAAGTCAGCTTTTCTTGTTCTCCAAAATTGTCCACCAAGCAAGGTCCTCCAACGACAATGAATACGTCCTCCAAGGATCTCAAGTCAAATGCATCATGAGATAAGTAAATCAAGCACAGAGTCACCCGAAGGTGCATCAAAAACCACCTCATTGGATTAAACAAGTGCTCAAAGACCCACTTGCTGCTTAGGTATGGGAGGGTTGACAAAGTGACCTATTGCGAATCATCCCCAAGTCAAGGAGTGATTCCCAGTGTGACCCCCGTCACATACATGAATAAGGTGAAGTGGATTGGGGCAAGACTTTTGGGCACGGGGTTCATGACATAAATGGTTCGTATTGTCTCATTTATGTTGCCTTTGTAGAGGGTGTGTTGCACTGCCAATGCATCCTTTTCCAAGCCCATTTAATGTAACAATTAATTAATTAAGGTCCGAAACAACTAGGTACTCCCTATGGAGTAACATATATCTTCAGTTGGGCACCATAGTGTCACTTGAAGATAGAGGTACACATAGTGCCACATGCATGGAAAGAAAGGGACACCGTATGAGTGTACACACCTCAACAAGTGGGACATTTATATAATGTTAATTTGCTTTGTAGGTCTTTGATTTTTAAGAGAAAAATTTCATTGTTCAAAGATCTCTTTGGGTGAGCATATAGAAGGTTATTATTTGGATTTTATCTTTTTCCAGTACATTCCTCTAGTCTTCGCCCCTTCTTCCCATGAAATGAGGGACAATCCCTTCTTGGGTCAAAGGCATACACCTAAAAATCCCAAAAGATAAAGAGGCTAGGGACAAGAGGTGTGAAAGTGGTAAGTATGATTGGGAATGGCATAATGACTCATCAAGGGGACCTCCCATTAGCAAACCCATCCCTAAGGGTGAACACCATCACACAATGTCAACTACACCAAGGTGTTGCAGAGCATAACTTCCATGAGACATTACATAATCAAAAAGAAGATTTTAAATGCAAATGCATCAAATGTCTCAAAATTATTGAAATGACTCTCACCATAATACTTGGCTTGTACCCCATGGAACAAGACCTAAATGTATTTCGGAAGCAAGTTGGTGTGGAAGATACCACCAAGTGATATGAGATCCGGTGGTGGTGAGGTGGTGGGCCTCTATGCAATGGATTGTCATCCATCTCGTCTCTCGTACCCATGTCTCTCACTTGAGGGGTTCCTCGAGACATCATCTCCTTTAGGGTATCCCTAGGAAATGGGGATCACATTTGGCTCCTACTCGGGGAAATTTACTCATCATAGAGTGCATGAGAACCGCGACATCTCCTCGCTGGACCTTATGCCTACAAAGGAAACATACAATCATAAAATCAGGGTGGTTTTGTTATCACCTACAAAATATATGGAACTGAACTTGCGACTCTTGATACATATTATCCGTATTCAGTGTTCTATTGAAATTTCTTTTTATTTGTTACAAAGAAAAAGAAAAAAATAGAAAAGAAAAGAAAAAGAAAGAAAAGAAAAACAGAAAAGAAAAGAAAAGAGGGCAAAAAGATTTGAAATAAAGGCCCCATGTCAATAGTGACTTGGTCATACCCTTCAAGCATGACCAATTTTCAAATTTTCAATGTTGATAGGCTAGTGAATACATCTGGTCGCATCTGCCTAATCCCTCGGTCGACAGCCCTCAGGTTAGAAATCCAGCGGAATGCATCTGATCAGACCGTTTAACTCACGATATTCCCCAGGTTAGAACTATGAATACATCCGGACGTGACTGCCTAATCTCCGTCGATGTTCCAGGTTAGAACCAAAGGAATACATCTGATCGTGACCGGCTCTAACCGGCCTATTAGCCCCTAGGTTAGAACTAGTGAATACATCCGACCAGAATGTCTAACTCCGGTCGTGAGCAGCCCCTAAGATAGAATCCATAGTGAATACATCCGATCGTATCTGCCTAACTCGCCGGGGTCGAGCATTCTTAGGAAAAATAATACCTTAACCCAAGAGTTTAATCTCTAAGATCATTCAGGAAGTGGTAAGGTTAGAATATAGATTAACCGGCCATTCGCTTCGCCCAAATAGTAACCGTATTGACAGTTGTTACCCCATGACTCCACGCTAAAGTATAGTTGAAAATGATCCCTTGCAGGTGTATGAGAAAAATCAATAAAACCCATGCGAAAGTTAATTCGCTAATCCTAAGCTTTTCCTTTCATGACATTTCTTCGCCCTGCATTATATGTTTCGTCACTGGTTCAGACGTGATCGCCGATCAACGGCTGGCCAGAGTATTCTCCGGACTCTTAGTGTTTCGCTTTAAACAGGGGGTCCAGACCGCGATGGGTTCACACAGACCGGACGATTCAGTGAAGAGCGCTATCCATCGTTCATATTGATTTCCGTGACTTCCTTCCATTCTCCGCTTCTTTTAACGAGGGTTTTAATTGGTTATAACGGGCGACATCTCGGACGGTTTCCTTAATCCAACAAATCATGGTCCATTATTTTTTCGACCCTCCGCTCGCTTCTTTAATTAACCGGATTGATATTATGGAGCGCCAGACCGGACGCGCTGGCGCAAAACAAGAGCCAGCATCAATGGCTTTGTGATTGATCTCGACCCCGCGTTCTATATTTCTTAAATCCAAAGGGGGGTCCGGAACAAATGGTTCCGCGTGTCCCTTGTTACGTGGCATTGTTCTAATGGTCCGCAGGTCACATCCCCACATGCCCTCGACATCCTGTCGCCTGGACGCCACCTTCCACTAAGCCCACTGTCCCACTTGCTCCTCGTTCGAGCGTCCGGTCTGTCACGCCGTACCCCCGTTGTCAGCCCCTTTACCCTTCCCATTCATGGCCAGCCCCTCCGGCGACTTTACCTTCAATCACCTGCCTCCACGTCACTTCCTCGTACGCTTTGTCCACCGTCATCTGCCACTTCATCCCGGTGGTCCGCGTCTAATAACGGATGTGCGCATACCCGTTGTCACGCCGATCATTTTCCCGCCAACCGGAATCGGGGACTCATATTTCTCAATAAACTATCAAGCTCTTTTTATTTCGTTATTCATCCATCCCGCCAGAAAAATTATTTTCCTCCATTGCTCCCCGCATCGCTTTCACCTACAGTCATCCAATCTCACCAACGCATTGTTTATTGTGGTGGCACAGCTTCGTTTCAAATGGTGTCTAAGATGAAGCAAGATGAAGAGGAAGAGAATTGCTTCGCTCTCCTTCCGTTGATCTGATAAACTCGTCGATAAGGACTGTTTGATAGCCGATACCATATGCGGTTTCGAATTTCCCATCTCCGCCGTGGCCCCGGAGGTTTCCGACTGAAGGACAAATTGGACTCGGAGTCCAATTTGCTCTCCTCAGACTTCTTCCTCAAATCCATAATTTCCCCAAGTTTGCTCTCCACCTGCCAAGCCCATTACGTCCCCTACCAGAAAGCCATCCTTTCTTCATCACCCCTGAAGATACCAACCAGATGTTGCAAATTACCCGAGCGGAATCTACATCCCCCTTTAATTTAGAAATCCACACCGAGCTATACCAGAAAATGAATTTCCCACAAAGAGCTCAGATTTTTTGCCGCTTTCCCACTTCCGCTTCACCGGACCAACCCCCGTATCCTTCCATGTTTCTTCCTGGCAATTGCAGGAAATCAAATTATTTCTTGCCTGTGCTCTTGCTTGGATACTATTCTCGACGCTGGGTGGATGATCCCCCATCTTTGGTCATTCATCTTCTAGAACTATCAACAAACTAAATCCACACAGTCAATGACACTTTCCTCGCCAATAATATCCATGAGCAAGCCATTACAATTTCGCCATCGAAGGCATGTTTAGGTATTCATCCATTCGCTTATGTTCATTTCAAGCCGACAGTTCACTTCTCCCCGCAAAGATGGACGCTAACGGAAGCTTCCTACCACAATATGGACTTCTTCCGGCGACAATTTATCAATATGATTTACAGCCACTATATAGACCATTTTACCAAATTCGTGATATATGTTGGCGGTACCGAGCCACGACACGATGAAGTCCAGAATCTTACATCTCTGGACAACGCTCGAAGGATTGGTATTTATGCTTTCTAATGTAAGTTTTAGAAATCTTGGGTGCTAATTCATTTATAAACCCACGCCATATGCAAAATCATCGGTAAGGATTTTTCTTTAGAATATATAAGGCGATTATGAATTCTCGATGATATTCATTTTTGTTTCCTTAAGAAAAGTACTTGAGAATCGTAAGGACAATTGTCCTTTATCCGCAATAGCCGAGCTGTTAGGGAAGTACTCCATTCTTGGAGATGAAATTTTACGAAGCCGGTTCCTGTCATGATCCGTGACCGGATAATTTTCAGATATCGGTGAAGAACAAAATGCCCTCCCATATGCTCAATAACCTGCTGTAGATCGAAATTCGCTAATCGGCTGCAAGAGTGGTTTTTCCTCGACACTTTGCTGGATTTGGAATGAGGTGCTCCTCGACAAGGCGCGCTTACCCGCCACCATTAATTCAGCTCAAGGAGAAGAGACCTCGACATGAGTCATCTCCTCCTGTAAAAGAGGTATCAACGGAGGAATTTCAAAATCACTCCAAAAAGCCGAAGACAATTTCAACACCCAGCACAACAGTAGAAGCTTTTCCATGCTGGATCACTACAAGGACCACCAATCGCGTCTAAGCAATTCAAGCCCTTTCTCGGCCCAACAGCTTAAGGAAACCTAATAGCATTGCAACCACGTGATTTCTGATACCCCGCCAAGCAAGACTCTGGGCCCAAGTTGGGCATTTCTGAAAAATATGACACGATCAGAAAAAAGAACCGCATCGCCAACGTACAACACTTATGCACAGCTCTAGAATCAGTCATCCACGGCCCAACATAAACTCCTCTTAGGATTTGATACAGAGAAGGGTAGGATGTATATGGCATTCCTCCAAGCACAAGCGCCTGATCCAAAGGTGATATCCGATTACAAGAGGGCCACGCTGAGTTTCAAAACAAAAGATGTGGCATCCCGCGTATCGATGGATCTGCATAAGCAAACCGGGGAGATGATTTCCACACTTTAGCCCACGCCAACCGCGATCGTGTTCCCAGTAATCAGGAAAGCAATGCCCGCACTAACCGAAGTCGGAAAATTATCTTCCTCGCGAAAGATAAATGTGATACAAAGACGCTGGAGGAGCCGGTCCCTCAAGATCGCTATGACCGGTGAACAATAAGAAGGTCGAAGAGATGATTAAAAACGAAAAATGCCTATTATCGCCATTGAGCAGAAAAAACAACAACTTCCTCCAACGGACCCACAGCAAAAGAAACAGTCAAAAAGAAGGTGAAAAAGATGAGATGTTGAAATTACTCATGGAGAAGAATGGTCAGCTAAAGGAGATGGAGGCAGAGATGGAAAGATCACTCAAGGAGAAAGAGCAAGCAAATCCAATGAAAGACATTCCATTGAGTGCTATCCCAATTGCAACACCAACAGTTATTCCATCTGCACCAGTGACTTCACCTGTGAAGGAGCTGCACTGCCAAGTCTATGGATAGGAACAAACCTGCAGAATCGTAAATCGCTGGTGCTTAAGAAAGAATTCGGAGAATCTCCACGAAATAAGACTTCTTTTTCATAATGAATCATTCAAGGAGAAGCAAAGGAATGAGCGCTTATCGCATATTTTGGTCTGTAAACGTATAATGGCAGTGAAAGACCTTAAATTGAGGTTACAGCAGAACGTGTGTGGACGGATATTTCTAAGTCCATTAATGAATTATGGCCCATGGTTCAAATCATGATTGAATAGGAACGAAGTTGTTTCTAGAGGTGGAAAGCAAACAGCCGGAGAAAATCAGAATCTGGGAGAGACATTAAGATCCTGCTACTGAAATCATATGATTCCCTGAATTTAAGACCGAGGAATTAAGAATTTAAAATTTGAAGATAGGACATAAACCATATTGGAAGTGAAAAGAATTCTAACCAAAAGAGGCCCCATGTCTGGAGGGAGAAGATCCAAGTCATGGATCAAGGAGTGTTTTTTCACAAGAGGGATGCTCTGCAAAGAAAGGGCCTGCCGGGTATGAGGGTCATAAATGAAAAATTGATGACACTCCAAGACTACAAAAAAGAGACTGGCCAATGTGTCAAAGGATAGTTCAAAGTTTTCAGAGATACAGGGAAGCATCACAGGAAGAGCATTCATGGATGCCTTGCAGTTGGATATTAGTATCTAGCATGAAATTAAGCACATTTTCACATCAAGAGCCTACATTTTATAAGTACAATGTGACATGACCTATGCACCGGAGATTGCTTAAAAGTCACAAAGTGCTGTAGTCATATCATATGGAAGAACTGCAGGATCTACTAGATTAGTAGATGAGCCGTCATTTCCGGCCATCCCGCCAGAACGCTCTAGGACACCTCACCAATGGCCTACCCCTGAAATTCAGTAAATGGTTGTAATGAGTCATCAAAGCATTTTTGATTAGTTAAGATAGTTAATCTGTAATAGTGATGAACAGATCCGACGCGATACTGATGTATTTGTATTATAACACACTGGTTGCATTGAGGGTTGTTGATTCACACACCATATTGCTGTCAAGTCGCTTTCACTTTTGAAGAGATCCACCATTAATAAGAAAGAGACATTTTACAGGATTCTTATGTGATGTTCACCGGTATGGAAGTCTTCAGCTAAAAAGTTTTTCTCTTCTTCAGAGTCTATTTTGTTTTCTCAATCTAATCTTTATGAATAGCTGCTATAAGCAGGTAGGATCATCTCTCGATAATTGCTTCCAATTCTAGATTTAAATGTTTTTATTCTAATATCTTCAATTAAGAAATTTTAATCATGAAAGAATTTATCTTTCTCGTCTTTTCTTCCACTCATCATTTTAATATTAAAGATCCAAAGTGAATGTATTACCATTTCCGTGAAAATCTTTCTTTGGCGCTTCTCTCAAGTTATTTCTCGGGGATTTGATTAAACACTTGACTCTATAGCCCAATGGATGGAATATTCCAAACCAACTCTAAAACCCTTTACAACAAAAACAAGTATTTCTTTAACTAGCCTATCCGAAAATAAAATGCAAAGTTAAATTCATATAGAGAGATCCCTCTCCAAGTCGAAGGGCTAGATCCCAAATTTTAAAAGCTGTTGTTATATACTTAGTAGATTTCCTTTTTCTTTTCAACCTCTAGAAATTTTACCGAAAAGGCACCAGCTTTGTCACCCTTCATCCATATATATCAAAATCAAATCTCAAAAGTAGCAACTAATCTAGAAAAGAAAAAAAAAAAAAAAAAAAAAAAAAAAAAAAAAAAAAAAAAAAAAAAAAAAAAAAAAAAAAAAAAAAAAAAAAAAATGAAACATGAAATGCAACTAAAATACTATGAGTAAATCAAGATGAAAATGTAAGAAAGCAAGATGACCTACCTACTTACTTGTTCCATGAATAATTCAAGTTCCACGTGGAAAGTAATGTTTGGGGAGGGATCGATTTATCGACAATAGCATCCTCCTCCCTTTTGTTGTGGACAAATAAAAGGAATCTAACCCGATATCTCTTCATTCTAGAACTCCAACCACGCACTATCAAACTTTGATGGCATCCCGTGTTTTTCTCCTTTATCCCACATTGTGAATCTGCCCCTTTCTTGAAACTTCTTTGCCTTGTCTCACTCACACAAAAAGACCCTTTTTTTTTTGGTTCTTTTCCATTTGATCAAGGCCATTCTTCAAGTTTCATCCAATTCCATGAGCCGATTGATTTTCCCTTGCAATGCTTCTTTATCCATGGATAAGTGTTGAGCTACTTGCAAGGCTAGAATATGGAATTTTGTAGGTATATGTTTCTACAGAAACCACCCGAAGTGCCTTTCCTTGCAGATCCTTAGTAGTTATGCTGTCTTCCCACAATGCATAATTTGATCTTGCTATCCCAAATTTTCTTGTTCTCTCCAACAATATTCTTTACAATATTCATAATATTCTTATTTTTGGACTATGCTAGTCCATTTCCTTAAGGATAATAATTTGGAGGACTTTAACAAAGACAATTCCATATTTAAACGTAATCCCACAGGCAATCTAACGTTAAAATCCTGACGCTATATGTGGCTATCTCTGGTAGGAAACGCCAAATCTAGTGATACCTTTTCCTCAAAAGAATTTCATCACCTAATTCTTATAAGCTTTCATTGGGATGGTATTTCCCACCTATCCGCTAGCACATGTGTTCAAAACCCATCGATAACTATTACTAGAGTTGTCCTTGAACCTGTCAATGAAATCCAAGGTCACATGAAAAGCAAGCCGCACAACACCGCTTAAGAGGGAGTGTGTGAGGCATAGAGCCTGTGAAAAGAACCGGGACAAGATCTAACGTATCGATGCGTGTTGAAGAAAATAGTGGACCGATAATATTCTTCCCTTAGGATATTATGGGAAGTAGTGCGAGCCACGAAGTGGCCTCCACAATACCTTGAGTGAAAATCAATGAGTAACTTGTTTGCTTCTTACTTATTCACACACCTAAGGATTACCCCATCAGGGTTCCACAATCCGAGACCATCTTGTGTCGTTGCTAAATACTTCATGGATTTGGTCCTTAGGGATTCCTCTTATGATCAGCTACAGCCCATATGCAAGATTCTTTCAGTAATGATATCTAAATACCACCTATCATTCTCAATTTTTGCTTACCAAAACATCAATTTTTCCATCCTCACTTTGATTGCTTTCATCAACATCCCATCTAACCTTGGCCTTTATCATCTGGTTGCCTGATCTCCAAGTAGGTTCTTGTATCCCAAACCATTTTCCCCTGATCCAAGACAACCTGCCAGATAAAACATCATTTACGTTGTGGTAAGTGGACAAAAGCGACCCTTTGTTGTATCCCACATGTTCTAAAATGATTTAGGACTTGACAAGGAGCATGAGTTGTTTCCATAATGTACTTCAACTGTTCCAAGGGTTTGATCATGAAAGACCACCGGTTTCATTTCCTCTTGATCATTTTTTTGGCAGAACTTATGATGGCATCATTTGAAGAGAAAGAGAATATGATGAAGTCTTTGGAAAAGTTCGGGCTAACTAAGACAGGTGCGACAATTATTGCTTCCTCGATATGTTGGAAATATAATTTACCTTCGTTGTCCCATTCGAAACGAGAATCATTTTTTAGCAATTTGTTAATGGGTTTAACAATCTTGGCAAAGTTCGAGATGAACCTCCTTATGAAGTTAATTTGGACAAAGAAATATTAAGGATTTCTTTTCTTTTGGGAGAGGGATCTTCTTGATGGTTTCACTCGAAGGTCTATCAGATCTCATCTTTGAAACGATATGCCTTAATAATTTCCTCTTTATCCACACAAAATTGACTTTAGGGATGAAGAGAAATGTCATTATTCTCTCTCGTGACTCTTGAAAAATCATTCTTGGCAGTTGGATATTATGTTGACCTCTATTGAGATAGCAAATAAGTCAACCTGTAAATCTTTATAAGTTCCAATTAAATCCATAAATACAACCATGGCATCAGCTTGAAAAGTGGTTCTCATAAGCATGGTCCCAAAAGGAATTCTCAAATACTTATAATTCCCCAAAGGGGTGGTGAAAGTATTTTGAGTTGGTCATCTTCGGCGAGCACCTGCCGTATCTGAAAGTTGTCAAGCATGGACATTTTCTCCCAGTAACTCTGCACACATACTCACATGGAAAGGATACCTTAAGTAGTCGCCCAATTTCTAAAGTCAACGATATCCCGGAGACATCACCAGCCTTCTTTCCAAAATGATCGATTGACACCGATGAGCACCTAAGGGCCTCGGACATCCCCGCCTCAACCATCTTTTGCCATTCTTCAATTCTGTGGGGCAATTCGTCCTAGTCGGCTCAAGCTAAGTTCTAAGGGTTTTGTGCCTCCTTAAGTGGTAGTTGTGTTGTAAGATTTCGGTAAGCCTTCAACTCTCATATATGACTGTGTGAAACATCTTTAAATTTCCTCTTTATGAGGGAAACCACCTCCCTCCTCATCAAAAGTTGTTCCTTTCCAAATTTGACTATTTTGTGATTCTCGGTGCCAATATTGAATTCAATGACCTTGTCATCATTGATTATTTATTTGATCTGATTTCTTTATCGCAAACCCGCCAATGTTCCAAGTTGTCGCATTGAAGGCCCGAAATTTCACTTCAACTTTGTAGAGACCGATCTCTTTGAAAAACTATAAATTAGACGTGTATACAACAAGGTTTTCTACCAAATTATTTTCTCCTCTAGGGATGGCTTCAATCAAAAAGTTATCAAACTTCTTCATGTCATCCCAGACAAAATCTATGTATTATTTCAACCTTGGGTTATTAGAGGCGAAATTCTTGTTAAACTATGAAATGATCAAGTCTGAGTCTCCTCTTACACATAGGGACTTGATGTTCATCAAGATAAGGGCTTCGTACTCAACGATGTTTTTTTGTGCAGTTAAACTCAAGCTTGTATGAGAACATGGTAGTCTCATTATCCAATGATATCAAACCTATTCCTGCACCTGAGCCTGAGATTGAATGTGCACCATCGATGTCTAAGCCCCAAGATCCATCCTTATTTTCTCTGTCTATAAAAAGAGAGTTCGCAAAAATGAAAATTTTGTCAATCCCTTCATTCAGGGAACTTTATGGGGCATGCCGACATGATCTTTGACAAAGTCTTATTTTTTTGTCTTGTTTGGGAAGATAGCCTTTTCTTCATTCTTGATGGCACCAAATTTATTTTCTTTACATGGCTCAATTATAACTTCTTGAATATGTTGCAAAAAATTCTCTTCAACTTTCCTTATTGCTCATTTTCTTTCAACTTTCAACATCTACCTTATAGGGGGAGGTATTTCTTCAGATGTTGGTTCCTTGTCTTTTCCCAAAAGACTCACCGCGTGACCAAAAAATTAGTTAGCAACTTCCTCATGTTCCCTTTGCAGGCATGTCCTGACATTGTGGGGAGGGTCTGGAATGACAAGGTCTACAACTTGATTTATCTAAATTATTTCCTCAAGACAATCCTCATATTGACATAGAGAAGAGGTCATGTTCAATCTGACCACATGCCCTTTCTTGAGCTTCAAGCAAAGTTGTAGGTCGTCCCTTTCCAATTAGAATTCTGTAGGGATCTCTCATGGTTGACATGTAGGATTTGAGGATGGTACCTTGAGAGGGCTTGAAATCGTGACGAAAACTCCTCACAAGGGTATTGAACCTATCATTAAAGTTTTGTATGTTTTCCCTTGTTTTTCTTTTGTATCTATAGAGTTGATCATAAAGGTACTGGCAATCTTTGTTTTTATCGAATCTTTTGACAAAATGTTCTCAAAAAATATCCCAACTTGTGATTTTCCTTGGGAAGATACTATCATACCACCTTAGCCCTTTCGACAAGAGTTTTAGGGAGAAAATCTCTTCAACATCTTTGTGTTGGTCAGTAGGGTCTAAGGGGCAATGAGTATCTAATGATCTTCGGTTGTGACAAAATTATCTCTTGAAAAGCTAGGGAGCCATTCCTTAAAGTCCTTTGGGAGTTTGTGAGGAGACCCAGAGATCTTTTTCGTGTCTAAAGGGTTGTATGCATCTTTAACCCACTGGCTCTAGGCAGTACTTGGTGAATAAGGCATGGATGAAAACGAAAGTGTAGGGGAAGTGGGTGAAGATGTAGGGGTAGGAGAGGTAGATGGGAAAGCATGAGAAGTGGGAGATGACTGAGAGTACACCGTTTGGATGAAGGTTTATGATGCTTGGATGCATGTTGGGGACTTGGGTAATGGTTTTTTTTGGGTATGTCCCATAATGGAGTCGCTAGATAATCCTTAAGACAAATATCAAGGGTAGAAGGGGAACGTCCCTCAAGTGGAGTCACATAGAAAGCTAGGGGTAAAGGATTTGAAATGGAATTCCACCAAATTGTCGTTAGGGCATGCAAGAGTATTCAAAATAGTCCCCAACAACGATGCCAAAATGTTATCGCAGACGCACTCATAGGTTGGGAAAGTGCCTCGCAATCTAATCCACGGATGGTGGTGATCAGAGAGTTCACCCAATCGTCACCTTTAGATAAACCTCCCATCAGCGAAGTGAAGGATAAATCCAACACACGAGGGGAATCCTAGGTGACCCTAGGGGAAATGAGATGAGCGGCGGCTATGGAAGTGAATACCCTATAGGTAAATTTTCGGAGAGATGGAAGGCTCGCATGGCCCCCACTACGAGGGAAGGTTGCCAACAAGCAAGTACCTACGAAGATGATTGTACATGCCCCAGACACAAGAAGAGACGAGCATACAAGGCTAAAGATTAAGTGGACTAGAAATTTAAGCTTCTTATCCCAAACTACTACAGTAAACAAGAATATACATCAGCAAGGAATAATATCTAGTTATTTCATAATTAACCATCAAAAGCATTAAATATTTATTGAGAAATGAATCATAAAACAAGTAGATTAGTTCTCAACTCTTTAGCGCAAACTTTAGTGGTATTAGAGGATTGTTCAAAGATGTTACTGCGCAGATATTGTTGTTGGACACCAGCAAAGAGGAATCAAGACAGAGAAATTTAGTCCCTTTAACCATATAACGGCAAGTATCAATGAAGCATTATTATCCACAATCAGAGTAAATAAGAAATGAACAAATGAACAATCATACACATAATAATACACCAGTGTTTTACGTAGAAACTCAAATCGGAAAAGAAACCACATAATTTTTTTCTTATATGTCTTGAATAATTACATTCATTGAAGCACAACTTCCTTTGTTTTTCAGTCATGAACTGGAAGGAGGCTCCAACTCTATAGTTTCTCGCTGTAAGCATAACAACCTGAGAGAAGCTCTAACTTCCCAATTCTTCAAGCATAACCCCATGTTTCCTAGTTATAACCGAAGGTGGCTACAAACACCTATGTTCTTTTGTCTCGTCTCCTCGCCACCAAGAAGTAGAAGTAGAATGATGGAACCATCACACTATCACTGTGGAGATATACCATTGTAAACTGTACTAATAATTCAACCATGCATCAACCATGCATCAACCTCGTAATCAACTCACTATAAACAAGTGCATCAACTATGCACCAAATATTTATCAACTCCGTACTATAAACAAGTGCATCAAACTATAATTCAACCTGTGAATCAACCTTAATTATAAACAAGTGCATCAACCATGCACCAACCTCAGAATCAACCTATACCATAAAATAAGTGTAGACAACCATGTGCACAACTCAGAATCAACTGGTAGCTCAAATGTGAAACCAACCATTTACCAAGTATATAACAATCATGTCAACTACTCATCAACTGTGACTACCAATATGTACCAACATCATCAACTATACACCTCATGTATGTGCCAACTTCATCCATTGTTCAACCATGTAACTCCAACATGTATCGAAAACCAAAAGCCCTCTATCAATTTCTTACATCATCAAAATCTAATTAGTTCTGTAATAGACCTAGTGTATCTGATCACATTCCCGCAAACCCTCCTTAACTTTAAGAACAAGAGACTAAAGATTTTGATCAAACTTTTCTTTAGTTCCACATGCCTAGTTTTGGATTATTTCAAGTTAGGGTTTTTGACTTGAAGTAATCATAACTTAACCTGTAATGTATAAAGATATGAAAATGATATACAATGTTTTTGTGCAATTCTCCAAGTGGTAATTATTTGGAACCTCTTAGAAATGAGTGTATAAAATGGCATACCTTGCTGAATTCGCTTATTCTAGGTTTAATTCTCAGAGAGCTACGCCCCACACAAAAATATTTGATTAAATGATATGAAAAATATTACACAGCATACCAAAGACTATAATATAACCAAAAAAAAAAAAACATTTTGTCTCACTAAATTTGATCTGTTATGAAAAAGTTGGTGATGTTTTACCCAACACTTGATTTTTGACTAGTTTCATGACTGGCAACAAACCCTATTTTCCACGAGTGTAACTCCAATGATAACGACCACAAGATAAATTTTAAACTTCACAGATACTTGGATATGTTTCTCACTTGAATAGCAATTTTAGGATTCAAAACTACTATAGAAAAAATTTATAGCCAAAAATGGTGAGAGATGACCTGAAAATAACATACCTTAGGAAAGCACCACCATCAAAAGAATTTATCCTCCCTTACTTCGCCCGCTTTCACACTTCCTCTCAGACTGGCTTAGATATCATTTCCAAACACTCACACCCATATATTCAATATTCTCAAGTGTTCTTTCAAATGAGAGAGCCTGCCTCTTATTTATACTCTCTAAGTAGCTTCCTTTAAAACATCTTCTAGGTCACTTGCCCCACTTTCCTTATTTTCATGGTTAGGTCCACTTCTAATTTATCCATTAAAAATTATTATTGAAATAATTTATTTTGTATTCACTTTGAATTATAATATACTCATCACTTCACTTTACTATTTCACCTTAAAACTTCAAACACTTTTACTACTTTGACCCTTTGGGGCTCTAGATGACATATGAGGGTCCTCCAACTTCGTGAAGGCCATAACTCTCAAACCGTGAGGAGTTGGCGGCGACATTCTGCTACATATACCACCACCAGAAATGGTATGACATGTACCATCCATAGAATAGTATTACCTGAAAACATATCATGTCCCACCACAATTCAACAAACAAACCAACCACACCAAACCCTGGGTCTCCAACTTCACACATATAACCTCTAACCGTGAGGAATTATGTGACATTCCACATACCAATCAAAATGACATGACAAATAAATATCCATCTAGATATTTTCCCATAAATTCACCCTCCATCCCAATATTCCACACCACGGGTTCTTGATCACAAAGTCAGCCTTCCCAGTGGAGGCCAAATTAAGGGGACCACTTTTGAGTTCATCCATATTTACTTTATCAACCATGACAAACACACAATGAGTCATATTTACATCAAACTATTGGGTCCATTACCCAAACCTTTGTGCTAATGGGTCTTTCTTCAAGGGTTGACATCAATGACAACCAACCTTAACTACCAATTGTAACAGTTTTGCCTAGGTGCAATATTTTCTACAACAAAGATTTTCAACCACCAAAAATTATAAGTAAACCACCCAAAAGATGCACAATTTCTAGTAGATTATTATGGCAGCTTTCTAGCAAATTTTGATGGTTGACAAGAGAGATAAAGTAAGAGTTTAATACCAATTTTTTTCAGCCCTAACGAATGTAGATTTAATTTTATAACAGAAGTAAGTGTCCTTAGCTAATCAAAACGCCCTATGGGCCTTAGCAAGTTTAAAGCACATAGAAAAGATTCCAACTAAGACAATTTCAATATCTTGTATTTCCATGTATACCAATGCAATGATTTTGTTTCTCCAATGCAAGAAATTAGTGTCTAAAACTATTGGGTTATGGAGTCTTTAATGAATGGTCTAGCTTTGCCACTTCCTTAGGGGTGTAAAGCCTTTTACTCCCTAAGGCTAGTAAGGAACTACTAGGAGGGTGTAAGTCCTTTTACTCCTCCTAGTAACCCTTTGTGCAACAATTGATTCAAGACAATTATGATAGGGTTAATGGGGTTGTTTGCCCTTATATTGTCAAAGAGATTAGCAAATCAACCTTGCAACTAAGAAAGAATGCAACAACAAAACATAGATTCCTTACCTAGTACAAGAATCAACAAGATAAAATCCTCTTTAACCAAGAAAAATCTATCACAATGCAAGAATTAGCCTCGAAGAGAGATAGCACATCACTTCTCCATCCAGTAGTAAAGACAAACCATCATATGAGCAACTAAAAGTGAGAGATGTAAAATTTCCCAAGAGGGGTGCAAATTTCAGCCAAGTATCTTCTCCAAGATGGGAGAGCTATAATGAAAATGAAAAGGAAATGATCCTTAATTATAAAAAAGTTCTAAAAAGTGTTTGTCCACTTAACTTTAGGGTAAACCACAAACTAAGGGGTCAACAACCCTTACTTTTCCCCTTTACGATTTTAAATTTGATTTTGCACATAAGAAACCCTCAAATAAGCATGACATCAC